>VDFB02171394.1:664349-836519 GCA_007258455.2 Sequoia sempervirens
GTAGGGTTTGACAGATTGATGTTGTGGTTGTATGATCAGTGGATAAATTCGATTATGAGAACATTGTAATGTGAAAGTTCTGTACGAGGTTGATCATAGTGAGTGTTGTTGTAAACTGACATCAGAAAGATAAATTTGATCTCTGTATGTAATCTTTATTATAGTAATACAAAGTGACTTCTCTTGGTGTGGTGGGTTTTTCTCCAGTAAGGGTTTTCCCACGTAAATCATGTGTTCATATGTGTATGTCTAATTCTCTATTTCTATTATCTCTTTCATGTGCATCTTAATTGGACTGTAATTGTAAAAATTTAAAAGTGTCTCTACATTCTTCCTTGAGGTTTTGACGTTAGGAGAGTTGCTTCCACACTTAGCTTTCCTTACAAGTGGTATCAGAGCCTAGCTAGTTGTGTTATCCTTGTGGGTACATTGAGTTTTTTTTTGTCATTTTTGTTTAGTGGGAGTCTTGTAGAAGTTTTTCAAATTTGAATTACAAATTGAGATGGCTAGCATGTCAGGAAATATTGAAATAGAGAAATTCAATGGCAGCAATTTTGAGTTGTGGAAACTTAAGATGGAAGATCTATTAGTTGATCGTGATCTTTGGATTGCTGTGTCTGGAACTAAGCCTATAGGCATGAAGCAAGAAGATTGGGACCTTGTTAAGGCTCTGTTTGGTAGACTCCATTCTTCTGAATGTGCATGAAGAGAAGACTGCATCTTCCTTGTGGAAGAGACTGGCATCTATTTATCAGGGGAAGTCCTTGGTGAATAAACTGTTCCTGAGGAAGTTGTACACTTTGAGAATGCAGGAAGGAGGGTATGTTGTTGATCATTTGAATGCATTCAACATGCTGATTGCACAGTTAACATCCGTTGGTGTGAAGATTGATGAAGAGGATCATTGTATGTTGATATTGTGTTCTTTGCTAGATTCATGGGATCACCTGGTGATGGCTATTGGGAGTACAACATCCAGTTTCAAGATGGAATATGGTGTTGCTTCTTTGTTATCAGAAGAGATGAGCAGGAAATCTTCTAAGATGGTGAAGGAGGCCCTTTCTATTAGAGGAAGATTGAAAGATAAAGGCAAGAAGAAGGACAAGAAGTCTAAATCGAAATTAGAGGGGAGATCAAAGTCTCCTAGCAAGAAGTCCAAGGTGAAGTGATGGAACTATGGGCAACTTGGTCATGTCTGAAAGGATTGTAAAGAGGAGGAGAAGAAGAAGAAGAAATATTCTTCCGACAATGATTCTTCTCAGAGTGATGTAGACGCCTTCATTGCAACCTTGTCTACACATGCATCAGATGATATATGGCTAATTGATTTTGGAAAATCTTTCCACATGACATCTCATAGAGATTGGTTCACGAAGTATGTAGAATACGATGGTGGAAAGGTGTACTTGGAAAGTGATTCAACTTTGGAAATTGTTGGCCATGGAAGAGTCAGAATTCAATTCCCTGATGGAAGAGTGAAGGGAATTAATGATGTAATGCATATACTAGGTCTGGCTCGAAACTTACTTCCTGTTAGTAAGCTGAATGATATTGGAGTGCAAGTCACGTTCTTTAGAAATGGCTGTAAGATGACTAGAGGCTCAATGGTGCTAGCAAGGGGTACTCGTATTGGTACTTTGTACAAGCTAGATGCACATGTTGTTCAATGCAACAGTGTCTCTATAAAGTCACCGAAAGCAACTCATGGAGGAAAATAGGGAAATGTTTCCTAATTGTGTAAATTCTATGGAATTTAAACTTCCAACATAAAAGAATATGCTCTGGCATCATAGGCTAGGCCACATTGGAGAGAAAGGTTTAAAAACCTTTTGAATAAAAACCTGGTTGAGGGGCTTGAAGATTGTAACTTTGAATTTGAATTCTGTGAACATTGTATATATGGAAAATAGCACCGTGCTTCTTTTTATTCCAGTCCTCATAAATCTTCTGGTTTGCTAGATTATATTCATTATGATGTATTTGGTCCAGTGGGTGTTCCTTCTTTGTCTAAGTCAAGGTACTATGTATCATTTATTGATGATTATTCAAGAAGAGCATTTGTCTATTTTTTGAAAAGTAAATCAAAAGTATTCAGTTGGTTTAAGGAATTTAAGAACCTTGTAGAAAATCAGACTGGAAGAAAAATAAAATGTTTAAGGACTAATAATGGCGGTGAATTTTGTTATGATGAATTCAAGAAGTACTGTAAAGACCATGGGATTAAAAGACATAAGACTACACCTTATACTCCATAGCAAAATGGAGTTGGTAGAAAAGGTTCAATAGGATAGTGATGGAGAGAGCACTAAGTATGTCGAGTAGGCTGGCTTGGAGGAGGTCTAGGTTGAGACAAATTGTTACATGTTACTTGATAAATCGCCCTCCAAATTCCTAATTTTGTTGAGAAAAAACCTTTGGAAGTGTGGTCCGTACATTCCCTTTAAGACATATTCAGAGTTTTACTGAGGCATATGCATATGTGCCGATGAGAAAAGATCTAAGTTGGAGAACAAGGCTATTAAATGTATTTTTATTGGCTATAGTGCTGGCATAAAAGGATACAAGCTTTAGAATCTTGATACAAAGAAGATTGTATACAACAGAAGTGTAATCTTTCATGAGCTAAAGCCTTCTACCTTGGATTTGCAATCAGAGAAAAAGTCAAAAATTAATAAGGATGTAGTTGAAATTCCTCCTACACCCGTGAGAAAGAGGAATTGGAAATTCAAATGTACCAAACCGAGGAGAGCTCAAGTAGTTCTAAGATCTCCGATGAAGAAGAACAACCCACCTCAAAGAAGTGAGGAGGCCAATCAGAAAGAAAGCAACCGATAGGTATGGGTTTTCTTTGATAGATTCCACTGTTCCTATGCTTTAATTTCTAACACTGATGAGCCTAAGACTGGAAAGAGGTATTTGTGAATGTCTGATTCCGTGACCTTGGTTGGAAGCCATGAATGAAGAAATGGCCATTAGAAAAGAATGACACTTTGAGTTTGGTGCCCTTCCTCAAAGGCAGAAAAGGTTGTGGGCTACAAAAGGGTGTTGTAAGAAGAAAACAGGTCTGATGGAAGTGGAAAATACAAGGCTAGGTTGGTTGCAAAGGGTTATTTCCGTGTAGAGGGAATTGATTATGGGGAAATTTTTTCTCTTGTAGCTAAGCCGACATCTATTAGATTTTTGTCACTTGTAGTAGCATATGACTTAGAGGTAGAACAGATGGATGTGATGACAACATTTCTTCATGGTGATCTTGAAGAAGAAATCTATATGTCCCAACCTGAGCACTTTGTTGAGAAAGGTAAAGAAAAACTGGTTTGCAAGTTAAAAAAGTCTTTGTATGGGTTAAAGCAGTCACCTAGAATGTGGTACCAGAAGTTTGATACTTTTGTATTGTCTTTGGATTTGTAAGATCAAAATCTGATCATTGTGTGTATTATAAAGCTGAAAGTGATCAAGTGCTTATTATTTCTCTCTATGTTGATGATATGTTGTTCATAGGCAATAGTAAGTTGATGATTTCTGATCTTAAGTCTCAGTTGTCTGCTAAGTTCAAAATGAAAGATCTTGGTATAGCTAGGTATATTCTGGGGATGGAGATAACCAGGGATAGGAATAGTAGAAAACTTTGGCTCAGTTAGAGTAAGTATATCAAGACTTTTCTAGAGAGATTTTGCATGAATGATTGCAAGCAGCTAGTTGTTCCAGTCTTGCAGGGAACACAACTATTTGTTGAAGACTGTCCAAAATCTCCTACTGAGATGGAGGACATGACCAGTGTACCCTATGCTAGTGCGGTTGGAAGTCTTATGTATGCAATGGTCTGTACATGGCCAAACATTGCTCAAGTAGTGGGAGTTCTTAGTTGGTTTATGGCTAATCCTGGAAGGACACATTGGGATGCTATAAAGAGAGTTTTCAGATATTTGAAGGGCACTTTAGAGTTTGCTTTGTGTTACCATGGGAATTTGGTTGAATCACAGAGGAATCTCAGTATTCGAGGCTATGTGGATTCTGATTAGGCAGGGGACATTGACAGCAGGAGGTCCACCAGTGGATATACTTTCATTTTGAATGGTGGTGTAGTGAGTTGGATGAGTAAGCGATAGGCTGTAGTCACTTTGTCCACTATAGAGGTTGAATACATGGCAGCTACACATGCTTGTAAAGAATCATTTTGGTTAAAACATTTGTGTTCTAACATTGGTTTTGATGCAGGGAAAATAACTATTTTTTGTGACAGTCAGAGTGCAATTTGTCTGGCAAAGAATCCTACTTTCCATGCTAGGACAAAACATATAGATGTACAATACCACTTTGTATGAGATATGGTGGAGGATGGAAAGTTTAGTTTGGAAAAAGTTGATACTCTAGAGAATGTTGCAGATGCATTGGCGAAGCCAGTGAGCACAGACAAGTTCAGGTGGTGTGCCAGTTCGATGGGCCTTAGTGCCCATGATTTTTAGTAGGTTTGTTGTGCTCTGGAGGTTCCTATGTGATCTTCATCAAGTGGGAGATTGTTGGAAATATATGCCTCAATCCCACAAGTTGAAACCTCTAAGAGAGACAAGTCGGTGTGACATGCTTTGTGTCTAGCCGACTAGTAGTTGAAACCTTGTTGAACAATTCTGGTCGCTGAGACCTTGTTTTCGTCTTGCTGAGTGGACCTATCATTGTGACTTGTGGCAATCACTGTAACCCTATGCTGAGTGGAGATTTTTGGCCGATAGGCCATTCCTATCATATATCATGGAGACTCTGGGTGACAAGCGGTGTCGGGGAGACCCTTGGCCGAAAGGCTTATCTCGGTATGAAGTCTTATCGAGATTGTATGTCTAGTCAACAAGGTGTTACACATGTGGTCTTCAGAGTAACGTCTCAGTGATAGCGATAAGTCTTGGAGATAGATGAGCACTTCAGAGTAACTTTTGAATCTCGGTATGATCTCCTAGTGAAAGCGGTAAGTCTTGTTGACTGATGATCACTTCAGGATAACATAAAGAGCTCAGTGTGATGTCTTGGCGAAAGACGATAGTATCGCCGATGGAAATTCCATTGTCTATGTGACTTTGGAGCTTCGGTATGATGTCTCACCAATAGCGAGGCGATAGCGATACAAGTGATGATCATCAGTATGAGGTCTTGGCGACATGGCGAAGTCTTAACGATAGCTCTCTAGACTTGGTGTAACATCTTACCGATAGTATGGACTCTTGGCGATATTGAATGTTGACTTCGTGGCATCGGGGAGACACGGTTAGTGTCTCACCGACATGCCAACACAGGGTAAATGCCTTTGACCAAGTGAAGACTATCCTACGTGGATTGTCTTCAACCAATCAGAGAAGGCGAATGGGAACCGCTAGTAGTTGGAATGTTGTAGCCGTTACTGAGAGGAAGCTTAATAGTCAAGGGCAACATGGATATACTCTGAAGTTGTAGGTTGATGTAGGGTTCGACAGATTGATGTTGTGGTTGTATGTTCAGTGGATAAATTCGATTCTAAGAACATTGTAATGTGAAAGTTCTATACCATGTTGATCATAGTGAGTGCTGCTGTAAACTGACATCAGAAAGATAAGTCTAATCTCTATATGTAATCTTTATTACAGTAATACAAAGTGACTTCTCTTGGTGTGGTGGGTTTTTCTCCTGTAAGGGTTTTCCCATGTAAATCATGTGTTCATATGTGTATGTCTAATTCTCTTTTTCTGTTATCTCTTTCATGTGCATCTTAATTGGACTGTAATTGTAAAAATTTAAAAGTGTCTCTGCATTCTTCCTTGAGGTTTTGACGTTAGGAGAGTTGCTTCCACACTTAGCTTTCCTTACAGTAAGGAATTTTATAACAGGGTTTACAAAAATTGTCAAACCCCTCAACTAGATGATGGAGAAAGATGCTAAAATTGAATGGAGCAATGAGGCTAAATATGCATTTTCGTAGATTAAGAAATCAATATTTGAGGCACCAGTCTTGACCAACCCAGATTACTTAAAGCCCTTTTATATTTATTCATTTGCATCTGATCATTCATGCGCATCAATCCTAACACAACACAGAGGTGAAGGAGATGAAAGTCCAATTTCCTTCATGAGCCTGCCATTCAAGAATGCAAAATTCAGGTACCCACCCTTGGAAAAACAAGCCTTTGCATTAGTACGAGCGGTAAAAAAATTCAGGCATTACATTCTAAGGAGCCAAGTTATTGCTATAGTGCTTGATCCAACGATTAAGTCTCTCCTTATGCAATTCGAATTAGGGGAAAGAAGAGGAAAATGGATGGCTATCCTGCAAGAGTATGATTTAGAGATCCATCCAATGAAACTTGTTCGAGGACAAGGTTTATCAAAGGCCATGGAAAATTTTGACAAGAATATTACCTTTCAGCAATATATTGTGCACTCATTTACCAAGGACCCATGGTATACTAACTTGATCTTCTTCCTTCTCAATAACAGATGCCCAGAAGGGATGAATGCTACCCAGAGAAGAGCACTGAGGATGAAGAGTTCTCATTACATTCTCAAAGGAGGGGCTCTATACAGAAGAAATTATGAGGGGGTGTACCCATGATGTCTGAATATGTAAGAATTTTACTCATGTTTCTTTGATTTAAAGCTCTGATTCATCTTTTTCTTTTATTTAAAACCCCCCCAAACGTAGACTAATTGATGCTATGCAGTCTTGTTCTTTGTTACCAGCAAGGCTCCTTGAACATTACAGTTATATCAACCACTGAGTGAAATCAACATAATTGAGAACCAGTTACCAGGACCTTGGGAGTTAGGTCTCCACGTGTTATCTTTCTCTTTCAGGAGAAATAGAATAGTAATATTCTGTTTAATGTTGTTGTGTTGTTTTGACCGTCAACAAATGTATTTGGTTGATTGGACACTTTTAACCTTGAAATATATATTAATAAATTGCTAAAGGGTCAAACCAAAGTAGGGCTTGAACATAAGTATATTGATAATGAAGATTTAATTAGAATGTGTAATGATGACTTTGAAGTAAAACAAAAGATAGGCATCCAATTGAAGATCTAGTTGGTCGAGAGAAAAACAAATTTTTCTTAACCAAAATTATTATGGAGCTCTCTCACATATCAAATATCTACTTGAAAGAATGGAAGAACTCATGAAAAATGTGGATGCACATGAAAATATTCCTAGAGAGTTAGAAATATTGTAGGATGTGGCACATAGAAGTAATGATTTCAACAAGGACTAAATTATGTAGATTCTAGGATAAATATCATTAAGGTTTCCTATGTTGAGTACAAGGTGAATGAAATAATGATAAAATTAACAATTAAGTGTCTCAACCTAGTTAAATAGGTGATAAACCATGTGATATTTTAATGAAAAAATAGAGAAGCAAACATAAATATGTAAACCATATGAACACCAAATATATATGGAGAAACTTTATAGGAGAAAATTTATCAAGCCCCAAGCTTACACTTAATGCATTAATAAACAAAAAATAATTTTTTTGTGATATAAAAGTGACTAACAACATGTTCCATTGCAATCGTACATGGGCTGATGCAAGAAGTTGGGTACACAAAAAGCTCAAAAAGTGGAAGTGTTTTTGCTGTTTTTCAGAATTTGTCACCCTTGAATTGAAAATTTGAGGCACTTACACAATGAATCTTAAAAAAATTCAATAATATGAAAGTTATCATTTTGAATCTAGTTTCCAAATATCTAAATTATTGAAATACCCAGATTATAGAAATTAAATTTGGATAGGGATCTATAAAAAACACTTTTTAAAAGTCCCTGTTTTTTTACAATACCAAGCACGTGTACGGACAACACTTTTTGACCCAGATAAAATTATTTGCTAATTACTTTTGGGAAAAGAGAGCTAACAACATGAAGTTTGATCTGAATTTTTTTTTATAATTTTTGGTTGACTATTTTTTTTTTATTAAATTTTTATTGGCCTTAATTGCTATTTTTAAAAATCAACGTGTACGGACAACATAATTGGACCTAAACCAAACACTTTTTGACTCTTTTTTTCATTGTGTAGAGAATTGTCTAAAATTTTATGCCATATAATTTATTTTACAAAAAACTTAACCAAAAAAAAGTTATTAAAAAATAAAAAAAGCTTGATATTTCAAGTTTAAGGACTAGTTTGCTTAGAAATTGATTAAAAAATAGCAAACGTAATCCAATATTAATAAAAATTATATATTTGGAAAGTAGACATCGTGTTCTCTAATGGGTTTTAATTTTATAGATTGATTCAGAAAAGAAGTCCATCAGCCATGTTGTCAAAGTTGGACATTCTTCTTCAATCTGCCTTAGTTTTTTAGTTGCAGGTCAAAGGCTAAGGCTCAGATTGCCAAGTCTTTCTCGATCCTAAAACCGAGGCAGCATGTGGGTTGGAAATTTTGATTTTAAAAACGCATACGTGTTTTTAAACAACACATACACATTATAAAACACATGCATTCTTTATTTTCTTGATTATTTAATTTTTTTTTTTTGAGAAACGGGTACGCGTTTTGAAACACAAAACGCGTATTCGTTTCTAATTTTTTTTTTTTAATAATCAATTTTTACATGTTATAAAACGTGTATGCATTATATAATGCATACGCGTTATAACGCGTATGCGTTTTTTAGTGCATACGCATTTTTTAGGCTCAGGTACCCAAAGCATAATGCATACGCGTTTTTAAAATAACGCGTACACATTTTCTACGAGAATTTTTTTTGGCCGAAACTTCCCCTCTTCGTGTACCCAACTTCTTGCTTTTACCCACATGCACATGGTGCTAAAACATGACACTATGATGCAATCAACATGCACACTAATACACTAAGAACATTGACATAAGTGAAAAAATTAATAACCATGAGCCTAAAATAATAGGGATAACACAAAAAATGAAGTTAAGAGGAAGATCAAGGATCCAATTTCAAAGGATAAACCCTAATACCTTAATCAATGAGCCACTCCTTAGGTATCTCATCCCTCAATGGTTTAGACTTTAGGGATCAATCTACAAATACTTGGACTTGCAAGTTTGAATTAAACAATCCCCACTAGCTTGGGCTATGTTCCCAAACCTAAAACTTGAGGTCTTAATAGCCCTCTTATACTTTTTGGTTGAAATTGTGTTGGTGTTTCCAACTTATTGTCTAGGTTTTTCTAAAGGTTAGCTAAATCAAATGATCAAAAACTCTAGGTTAGTGGCCAATGAACAGGAGATAGGTTTTATATTTTCTCCTCTACACTTTAGGCCCTATAAAACCAAGGTGGTTTCCCCTATAACATAATTCAAAATATAGTAGTACTTACAATGATGCCTTTGTGTGGACAAAGATTTTGGCTCCACAAGGCTCTCTAACACTTCTAGGGTTTTTCACCTAAAAGGAGAGAGGTAGGCCAAAATGTGAAATGTCCCATTGAAGACTAATGCAAGTATGATGGAAATATGTCTAAATGAAAAAAAAGGGTAAAAGATATTGATTACTAAATGAAAACTAAAGAAATGCACCTTGTTTGAAAACACAGTGTTGTATACAAAAACACCTAGAAATTAGATTAATAGAAATGCAATCAAAGCAGAATAGAAAAGCAAAGCAGAAAGCATGCACCTAAAAATGTGTTGTATACTGGAATAGAGATTGGAAATGCTGTTGATTCTAAAATTTTGGCCTACTGGGGCACTTACGCCCTTCTTGGCGACTTAGTCCAAGATTTGGAAAACTACACCGGACCTTGTTTCAACCAAATGGGTATCCAGAACTATAGAAAATTCTGAAAAATAGGTATAGTGGGACTAAGTCACCACTGATGGTGACTTAGTCCACTTTGGATTTTCTGAAAATCCGAAAGTGGAAACGGAAGCCCTCAGTCTACACTTCAGTTCCTGATAGGTGTTCGCCTCTGAAACTATGGTTTCTGACACTATAAGTGAATTTTTGTGGATATTTTGACCTATCCAACAAGGAGATGTCTTCAACAACTTTATAAACTATTCTTCAATGATCTTTAAACCTACAAAGTACCTAAATCTGCAAACACACAAAGAAAGAGAAATAAATGGTCAATGTTAGGGCATAGGGGTTTTCCTTGGTCAAACTCCTTTTAGGTAATTAAACCAAATGAATACATAAGATGAAGCATGAACATGAAATTAAGGGATTATAAAATTTCCATGATGATTGATCTTGAATTTCTGCAACAATGGATGAAGAATCTTCATTTGAATTCCTTAAAAAGCTATCTTGATGATTTAGAATGCTAAAAACCTAGCTTGCTTGACTTAAGAACATGATGAATGATGGATGAATAATGAATGAGTTATGAATTAGGGTTTAAAAACTTGTATTCATAGGCAATCCACCTAAAATGCTTGTCAATTTGATCCCCAAGGCTGACATGAAGGAAAAATAAACTTAAAATCCAAATTTTCCCACTCGAACCTCGAAAATAGCCCAAATGGGACTAAGTCTCTAGGATGGGTGACTTATTCCCACCTGGATGGGACTAATTCACCCAGAGGGGTGACTTGGTCCCACAGGGGCTCTTTTGCGAGCTGGATTGTTGGGGAGTCTAGAAATTAAGCTCTTATATTGTTCTAGTCAGGTCTTTGATCAAATTAAGCCTTAGGATGCACAATATGGGGCCATAGGGGGCCTATTAATGATGATGTAAAGGGAAATTAGGGATAGGGACACAAATTTCAATGTGAAAGTGTGATTAAATATACTTTACAACATTAAAATGATGTCCACATAGCCTAGAAAGGCACAACATCCAATGTGAATGTGTAAGACACATTACAACACTAGATTAAAATTAGGTTTAATTTACAAGCCTTCGAGATTAATGTGAAGATGCAATTAAATACATTTTACAATGTTGAATTAAGGGGAAAACATGTCCATTAATTCTAGAGAAGTGTGAAAGTCTTTTACAACACTTTACAACACCTTTACGAGACATTGATAAATGCATTTACAAGGGTTCAAGACCTAGTATGGATGTGTAAAACACCTCACAACATTAAATCAAGGAAAAATTAAGTCCAAAATCACAAGGAGGGCCTAAACAGGAAGAAAAAGTAGAAGGGTTACTTTTTCCGTGTCCACATTAAGCCCCCACTTTAGTGAGAGGATGAACTTGCTTCAAACTCACACTAAAGTAGACATTCAAGAGGGGTCCAATCATACTGATGTAGATGACAAGGGATGAAAAGATCAAAGGATGTTGTGCAAGCCCCTAGGATCTAAGATCCTAAGTCAAACCAATCATAAGCACAAAAGGACACACACAAGGTGAATGATTTTTGTAGTAGAACAAGATACACGATCATGCAATGGAAATAACTAAAAGGAAGAGAAGAGAAAAAATAAAATGGTGGATCAAGCTTCGGCCGTTTTTCCAACACATTGTGGATCAGATCTAGGTTGTTTGTCCAAAAATGCATACTCACTATGAGGGGATAAAATTCTTAACTATCTGCTGGGTGAGAAGTCCTAAAAGGTGAGACACATATGGCCAATATGTGCTCACACACATGTGATTGGCTATGGGGAAAGTCATGCCTCAGAATGGGCTTCCAACTCAACCATACCAAAGTTATAACTCTTGATGACTTTAATAAGGTGCCACAAAAAATGATCTTTGAGCTCTATGAGGCAAGCAAAACTTCATATGCTTGAAACTCATAGACATCGTAAATGCAAGGAATGTTCAAAGGGATTTTTCTTAGTTAATGTAAGGTCTCATCTTAGGGAACATCATGCTTAATGTCTCCAAGAGAGGAAAGATTCAAATGATCTCATCTTGTTTCCAAGAGAGGACAAGTCCAATGTCTCATCCTGGGCAACATTGTACCTAATGTTTCCAAGAGAGGAAATCACAAAAAAGAAAATTGCATAATGAGATGTGAGTGTCGATGAATGACCCCACTTCAAAGTGGTTGATAACACTATTATTGTGAGAAATTGCTTTAAAGTAGAAGAAGAAGACATGAGAGCTTGCTCGGAAAGCCCTATGCTAAGTCATATGTTTCCTATAAGCTACGTCATGAAAAAGGTAGTATGTCACATACGAGCCAACTTGAGGCATTGTGTCCAAGTTTCAAGCTTTCTCTTTATGTTCATGAAAGGTTAACGACTAGCCAAAAGAGGAAACGATAAGTGACATACGAGGAGAAGGCTACCTAACCCCTTTCCACCACTTAGTTCAGGACAAGGGTGAGCCGAAAGGATTGATGAGATGCATGCTAGAGTGAAAATTAGTATCGATTAGAGGAATTAGGTGCCCCCACATAAGGAAGAGTACCAAACTCCTTAAGGTGTTGAATTTTACTACCCAAAGCCTTACATTCATTAGTAGAATGACCGTGAACTCTATGATATGCACAAAATGAAGTCTTGTAATAGAATTTCTTTCAAGTTCTTGGAGGAAGGGATATCAAGTGATCTTGGAGTCTTGACAAGATACCCTCTTGATCAATGGTAGATGTTCCTGTATTATGCGACAAAGATATCTCTTGCTTAGATGTACAAGATGTCATACAAGACTATTGATAATTTGAGATTTTGTTCTCTCCTTTACTAGAGGGTGTAAAATCTTACGAACTCAAATCATTAGTGTTTGGCGAGATGACATTGACATTAAGCAAAGATGTCGTTGTTTGTTTCATTTCTGAAAAAGGATAACATCTAAGACCACTAGTGTCTATCAGTTTAGGATGCACCATGGTTAAAGTTTTCTTAGAAGGGTGTTTTGGGATGGTGTTGATGTTGAGTGAAGGCTTGGTGATTTCTATCAAAGGACAATAACCAAGACCATGAGTTGTTTCTTGTGTGTTAGGCTCGATGGGGACACAAATACCTTGTTCTCTAGCACCACATCCTTTTCCATTATATCCGAGTTGTTTCATGAGCTCATTACCTCTTCCATAAATATTTTTCATTGCTTTTAGATTGGGTGGTTGTTTATAATCAGCTTTGTTAAAGGCTGCTATGCAATTTGCTTGTTCTTCTGAAGTGGTTGAGGTGGATACTTGTGAAGGGTTGTCCAAATTTTGTGTTGACATGGCTGCTTTTTCATTTCCCTTATTTGAATATTTGTTTATGATCTTGTACTCGCCCATGAATGTTGGTGTGAAATATAAGGAGCCCTAATCATCATCTAATAGCTTCGTGACTTGTTCAATTTATTTTTTGTTTTCATTTTGTTGCATGGGTTCCACTTGTGTGGTTGGTGTTAATGATTTATTTTTCTCAAGTTGTAAGACACTATAAGGTTCAGGATCAACGTCAAGTGTGTATAATTTGTTGTTGTAGATGTATTTCATTTTACGATGGAGAGTAGAAGGCACCCCATTCATTGTGTGAATCCATGGTCTACCTAAGAGAAGATTACATGAAATTTCATGAGACATAACATTGGTGTTTCCAATATGGCCTTCCCAACTATAAGAAGTAAAGTAATCACTCCAAGTGGTTTCTTTTTGACATTGTCAAATCCCTTAAGAGATAAAGAATTAGGTTGAATGTTTGATTTATCGATGCCAAGCCTATCTAGAAGGCACACACTACACACATTAAGGGAAGATCCAGTATCGACAAGAGTTCTCTTTATCCCTTTTCATTTGTATTAAGCTATGATCATGAAAGCATCATTTTGTTTTTGCACTTCCAAAGAGGGGAGTTCACTTTGGTGGAAAAAAATGTCAACATGTATTCCGTGAATCATGGATACTATGTCATTTGGTTGTGCATTAGAAGGGATAGGAACTTTTTGTAAGGCCGTTTAAAGAATAGTGTGATAGGAAGGTGAATTCTGAAGAAGGTCCCAAAGGGATATCTTTGTAGGAGTATGCTTAAGTTGGTCAACAAGATCATACACCTAAGTATGTGAGGTTATTCGAGGATCTCTAGGAAAAATAGGATTAGGAAAAGGTAATGGTGTTGGGGTGGGTTGTGGTGGTTGTGGATTGTTTCTAGTGTTATATGTATGAGCAATGATATTATGACTTGGTTACTGAAAACATTGTTCTTAGGTGGGTAAAGGACAATTTTAGGTTTGTTTTGAGTTTGAGGTGTGTGTGGGGGGATAAAGGATGAGTCGAGGTTGAATAATATTAACATCCCTTGGTGAATGAGAGTCTAACATGGGCTCTTCATCTTCTTTGAATGGCATAATATCATTATTGTGAATGTTATCCTTGTCTTGCATCATGATATCCTCGTTAGGAGGAGAGTTCTTAGGAGAACTAAAAACCACATGTTCTTGACATTCGAGGGTTGATTCTTCTAAAAGGACTTCATCACAAGTAGAGGAATGATCAATGATAGGATTATCGAGAGTGGGATGATTAGGAGAGGGTGCAATTTGAGTGTCCATTGTCTTTAAGGTTTTATTCTCTTGTGCCATGTTATCTTCCCTAGTAGGAGAGCTTGTAGTATGTTCTTCCATGGGTAGATTTTGTAAAGAATCTTCATCACAAGGAAAGGATGCATCAAGAGAAGGACAACTAAGATTCTTTTGTTCAAATAGGCCTTTCCAAATGTTAGGGACATTAGAAAGGAAAGAGATAAGGTTATCACTTTCAAGCTACATATCCTCTTGACAAAGGTGATTGTCATGATCGTTCATGATTGTATCCTCTTTTAAAGGCTTCTGACAAGGAGGGGAAGGAAAAGTAGTGGCTATGATCTCATGTTCTTGTTTTCTAAGTTCTTCCAAAGGGGAATGAGAAGAGGGGCAATAAAAACCGTCAATTCCTATATCTTCCTTCACCAAGATACCTTCGTCACTAATAGGAGAGGTATCAGGAGAAGAACAAGTATGATTGTTATGATTGTCTACACTACCATTCTCACCAATGGGAAATGTAGTATTAAGGATTGTGTCAATGGTTTGATCATAACAATGACTAATTTGTTTCTTAATGACCTCATTGTTGTAATCAAAATTGAATTCATAAGAGGAGGTGTTGTATTTATGCAATCCATTTTTAGCCAAATCAAAGCCACATCTTTTGAAAGAAAACATGCTATCATGGAAAAGTGCAATGCAATGACTTAAAATGAAATATTTAAATGCAATTTTTAGATGTGAAACAAGGTAATTTTTTTATTACATTATGCAACAACCTGAAAGATGAAATGTTTGAAATGCAAATTTGAAATTAAACAATGCATGAAATGATCTAATTTAAGCTAGATCTAATGAAATGCATGTTACAAAAAATCAACCAACTGATATAGGTAGGTAATGGTAGCAAACAAAAGCTTACAAATAGGGTTTTCAGTTTTGTGAAAGGCAATTTCAAGGGTGAAAAGGGACTAAGTCGCCGAAGGTGGTGAATTAGTCCCACTGGGGATTTTTTTTAGAATTTTCAATTTTTTTTTATTGATTTGTATGTTTTCTATACTGTATGATATAGACCTAAGATGCCAATGTATAATTTTAGAAATTTTCAATGATTTAAGAGGCAAAAATGCAACCTATATGCACTTTCATTAATGTAAAATTTTAGAAACCCTAGAATGCAATTTAACTAATGCAAAATTCAATGCAATGTTAATGCAAGCTAATTCTAGGCTGATGATGGACTCCAAAATAAAAAAAGAAAGTATTCTAAAGGTGGGTTCACCAAAATGTGGGCAAAATTTTTAGCTCCATAAGGCTCTCTAACACTTCTAGGGTTTTTCACCTAAAAGGAGAGAGGTAGGGAAAAATGTGCAATGTCCCATTCAATACTAATGCAAGTATGATAGAAATATGTCTAAATGAAATGATCTAAATGCAGAAAATTGGTAAAATATATTGATTACTAAATGAAAACTAAAGAAATGCACCTTATTTGAAAACACGGTGTTGTATACAAAAACACCTAGAAAGATGAATAAAAATGCAATCAAAGTAGAATAGAAAAGAAAAGAAAAAAGCATGCACCTAGAAATGTGTTGTAGATTGGAATAGAGATTGGAAATATTGCTTATTCTAAAATTTTGGTCTACTGGGACACTTACGCCATTCTGGATGACATAGTCCCAGATCTGGAAAACTACATCGGAGCCTGTTTTAGCCAAATTGGTATCTAGAACTATAGAAAGTTATGAAAAATAGGTACAGTGGGACTAAGTTACCACTAATGGCGACTTAGTCCACTTTGGATTTTTTGAAAATCTGAAAGTGGAAATGGAAGCCCTCGGTTTGCACTTCAATTTTTGACAGGTGTCTGCCTTTGAAAGTCTGATTTTCAGCACTATAAGTGACTTTTTGTGGATATTTTGACCTATCCAACAAGGAGATGTCTTCAAAAAATTTATAAACTATTCTTCAATGATCTTCAAACCTACAAAATACCTAAATCTACAAACACACAAAGAAAGAGAAAGAAATGGTGAATGTTAGGGCATAGGGGTTTGCCTTGGTCAAACCCCTTTTAGGTAATTAAACCAAATGAAGAAATAAGATGAAGCATGAACATGAAATGAAGGGATTAGAAAATTTCCATGATGATTGATATTGAATTTTTGCAACAATGGATGAAGAATCTTCCTTTGAATGCCTTAAAAAGCTATCTTGATGACTTAGAATGCTAAAACCCTAGCTTGCTTGACTTAAGAACATGATGAATGATGGATAAATAATGAATGAGTTATGAATTAGGGTTTAAAAACTTGTATTTATAGGAAATCCACCTAAAATTCTTGTTAATTTGATCCCCAAGGCTGACATGAAGGAAAAATAAACTTAAAATCCAAAATTTCCCACCTAAACCTCAAAAATAGCCCAAATGGGACTAATTCACCTAGAGGGACTTGGTCCCAAAGGGGCTCTTTTTCCAGAGCTGGATTGTCGAGGAGTGAAGAAATTAAGCTCTTATGTTGTTCTAGTTAGGTCTTTGATCAAATTAATCCTCGGGATGCACAATATGGGGCTAGAGGGGCCTATTAATGATGATGTAAAGGGAAATTAGGGCTAGGGACACAAAGTTCAATGTGAAAGTGTGATTAAATACACTTTACAATATTAAAATGATGTCCACATAGCCTAGAAAGGCACAACATCCAATGTGAATGTGTAAGACACATTACAACACTAGATTAAAATTAGGTTTAATTTACAAGCCTTCTAGATTAATGTGAAGATGTAATTAAATACATTTTACAATGTTGAATTAAGGGGAAAATAGGTCCATTAAGTCTAGAGATGTGTGAAATTATTTTACAACACTTTACATCACCTTTACAAGACATTGATAAATGCATTTGCAAGGGTTCAAGACCTAGTGTGCATGTGTAAAACACCTCACAACATTAAATCAAGGTAAAATTAAGCCCAAAATCACAAGGAGGGCCTAAACAGGAAGAAAAAGTAGAAGGGTTACTTTTTTCATGTCCACACTTTGAAACAAATTCTTCACACTAATTTTATAGAAGGTAAGCCGGACTGGCTAAATCATCTTCAAAACCCTCTATATGCTCTATATTTCTTGGTTAGTGTGGATTTTTGCGTAAAATAATAAAATGAAATAAAAGCAAGGTTTTGGTTTTTTTTTTTAATTTTTACTTTGATTTTGCTTATCCCTGAACTCTTTGAATTATCTTGGCTAGTGCCTTATTCATTATAGAGTAAAGAAATGAAATAAGCTCACCTACGATAAACCAAATCATTGGCTTCTTACAACCTCACTACCTTACAATGAGAAACCAACAAAAAGACAATGCTATCATACTACTTATAAATCCTTTTGCAACAACACAATCTCTGATGAACAAACTAAAAGCAAATTTAATCCATTCATTGAACATAAGCTAACAATTTAAGCATCCATAACAACAAATGTGATATGAGATCGTAAAAATCCTTGATTATATTGATTCAAAAGAGAATGCATTACAATATGGAGAGCATAATAGATTGAAACTCAAATTTAAGAAAATACACAGAATATTTGAGTCATTTGCTAGTGTTATAGAGAAAAATTACAACATTTCTTCTTCAAATTTTAGAGGACTTATCTGTACAAGAGCCTAACTCTATATAGAAAATTACAAGACTAAAGACTCCTAAGATTCAAAACCATTGAAATGAGGATCAAAATTCCATTTTATAGACACAAGGGAAGAAACAACAAAAAAGCCTCATCCGCTGCTCAAGTCATTAAAGGCAAAATCTTAAGTAGTGCCACTATGTACAAAAAAAAATAATTACAATCTACAAATAATTTGGTGGAAAGGTTGTTGAAAGCCTCTGAGGCAATTATTCTGGCATGCAAATTTGATTCTCCCGCAAAAAAACCCTCTACAGTCATCAAGACATTCTTGACAAGCCCATGCAACATTTATACCTAGTTGGTGGAGATCGAATGAAAAACAACTCAAATCTCCCATGTTGTTCCCTTTTATTATCATTATTATAGTCATGCTGAGCTTTCCTAGCATAGTACCAACTAATTTGAGAAATACCCCGTACTTACTATACTTGTCCAAAATTACAAAATTTTGACAACTTACACACAAAATGTTGTCAACTAAAATAGATACCAAAACAATATTTACAATCCTAGCAGTTGATTATACTTCCCATCTCATTCCTGGTATATTCTTTCTAAAGGCCATTGGAATGAAAGAATCATATCAATATTATACATATAATGAGTATACCTAGACAAAATTGAATGTCTCATCAAAATATTCTAAAAGTTGATTAGTATCAACCAACTTATCCATACAAGTTTTGAGGAGCTCAATATCAATTTTATTTCCATCACAAATGAAGGAAAAAGTGAGAGTCAATGTCTTAAGCTGGGATTTCCATTGAAGAAATTCCTTTATTCCCTATCTTCATTTTTGATATAAGGTATTTTTTTTATCTCTATATTCTCAAAATGCTTTATTCTAGTTTTGGCCTTCTCTGCCAATTGATCAATATAAGCTTGCATTTCTCCTACTAGCTTAGCCATGTTATACATAGGAAAAATATCCCTAGGTGGACTAGGATTGTGTGTTGATCCCTTATACATTCTCTATAATTAATTTTGATGAAGGGTACTCCCCTTACCATCTCAACCTCACAAAAAAAACTCAGAGAGCACAACCAATATGTAGGAAGAAAACAAAGAGATTTTATTATTATTGGAATAGAAAAGAAAATTATAGCATTACATGGGCTTGATTACAAAAAAATCAGTCAAACATGAGGACCGATGCCTTCAAACTCTAATCCATGATCTCCTGACACACATCCTATTCTGCTACGCCCTGTCTCCTCCTTCTAGCCAGTTTTATCTTAATGATTGCCTTAGTACTACCACCATCATCCAATGAACATCATGCCTGAGACCTATGCTTCATCATTAGATTGATGCAATTCACTTTAGGGTTTTTTTTAATCATTACCACAAGATTTAGATTTTAGTCACTTCATAAAATGTTGACCCAAAAATCGTGTATCACTACTCTTCACCAATCATTCAATTCACAACAGTGATGTGAATTAATGTTGTGATCACCGTTCGATCTTTACTGCAACACTGTTGACACCAACTTAAATAGCCATGGTGTTGCACTTAACCTTCAACACCCTGCCAATTACTGCCATCTTGCACAATACTGCTGCATCGCGGTCCATCCAAATGACCATTGCGGTGTTCATGGGGTTACCGCTATACCGCAACCCCCCTCATCAGACTATTGCAGGATTGCGGGCTCTATATAGCCATACCACATACTCCATCATGGACTATTGCAGGATTGCGGGATTCCTTGTTCTTCATACCAAACCGACAAACTTACCTTCGAGCCACAAAAATTGAAAGGTACATTGGATCGTTAGAAGTCAGAGTTTGTTCCTCCTTCATGTTGCTTACCATCTTCTATCCTTTCAGGTGTTGAGGTTTGCAATTCCCAAATACATCATACATATTTCGCAGTTAATTCAAGGTGTAAGGCTTAACGTTGAAGCCCAATGTTTGACTGTTCACAACATCGAGTATGTCTCAAGCCCGAATTCTAAAACCCAAACTTCCACAGTCCTTCATACTTAGCAAACTTAAGCCAATTCAACCCTTATTGAAAAGAAACAACATAGATCTTTTTGGTTGATGCAAGATTGCTCTTACACCCTGGGTGCTCCTGCATCAGACACCCAGGGTAAGTTGAAAAATGACCTTGTCACTTCTTGAGAGCTAGAGGGAAACCAAGATGGTTAGCCTCAGACTCAAACAACCATGATGAATCTTCAACAAACCTTCCTCTCCATTTCATCGAGTGCTCTTTATATTTCCTATTTCTTGTGCTTCTACCCACATGAGTATCCAAAAAAATTTCTATCTTCCTTTTCTATAGTAGGTGTTGGAATTCTCCATTGTGCCTCTATCAATTCATTCTCCTTATCCCCTTCATGATATTCTATCAAATTAGCACTGTTAAACACAGGTGACACATGAATCTCACTCAACAACTCTACCTCATAAGAATTTCTTGAATCACGCTTCTTTAGGATCTTGCATGGCCCAAACTTTTTCATCTTTAACTTGTTGTATGTGCCAACTAGAAACCTCTCCTTCTACAAATGAACCATGACTTCATCACCTACATAGAACTCCTTATACCTTCTTTTCTAATCTGCCTTAGCCTTATACTGTGAATTCATCTTATTGATATGTTTCTTCACCTCTTCATGCAAATTTTTCTAGTGTTTTGCAAAATCTTCAGCCTCGACACTCTTCTTCTCTCCCTTATCGATATTTCTCAATTTAGAAGTAGTTCTAGGACTAATCCCATACACGATCTGGGATGGTGATTTACCAGTGCTCCTATTGACAGAATTGTTGTAAGCAAATTTTCACCTGTGGTAAAATCAAATCCCATCCCTTGGGTTTGTCCCCTACTAAGCATCTCAACAAATTACCCAAACTCCTATTCACCACCTCCATTTGTCCATCTTTATGTTGATGATGTACAAAACTAAATTTCAAAAATTAGTATTCATAGTCCTCCACAACATCCTCTAGAAATACCCAACAAACTTGGTATCTCGGTATGAAACTATGCTCTTGGGTAGACCATGTAGTCTCATCACCTCTCTAAAAAATATTCTGCAATATGAATAGAATTTCTAGTCTTATGACATAGAATGAAGTGTGCCATTTTCAAAAATATTTCCATGACCACAAATATAGAATCATGCCCTCTCTGTGTCCTTGGTAATCCAAGAATAGAATCCATGCTAATGTCCTCCCATGGCCTCTCAAGTACAGGTAACGACTGATACAATCCAGTATTCTGACTTGTTCCTTTTTCCATCTTGCATACTATGCAACCTTGCACAAACTTCACATCCTACTACAACTGCAGCCAATAGTAATGTTCACCAACAATAGGAATGGTCTTATCCTAACCAAAGTGTCCAGCCAATCCTCCACTATGTTTCTCCTTGATCAATTTCTCTCTCATGGAACTCCTTGGAATGCACAACTGATTCCCTCGAAACAACATACCATCTTGGATTGTAAAATACAACCATCTCATCCTATCTAGAGTGATAGGCTCCATGCAAGGTTTCCAAGCCTCTACAAAATCAAGATCCTTAAGATACAAACTCTTGAGTTCATTGAACCCAACAAATTCAATCTGCATTTTTGTTAACAAATTTTGCCTCCTACTTAAGGTGTTTGCAACTATGTTAGATCTTCCACTCCTATGCTTCAAGAAAAATGTATAACTTTGTAGGAATTCAACCCATTTCAAATTCCTTTGATTCAACTTCCCTTGACTATTTAAATATTGTAAATAAAACAAATTCTTTTGGAAACAAATTCTTTTGGAAACAAATAGTGTCTCCATTTCTTTAAAGCTTGAACTATAACATAAAACTCTTGATCATAAATAAAATATTTCTTCTTTGCATCATTTAACATTTCACTAAAATAGGCAACGTGTTTACCTTCTTGACTCAAAACAACTCCAGTGGCATTACCACTAACATCGCAATCTACCTGAAATATCTTGTTGAAATCTGGAAGTGCCAAAACAGGTTGCTCTATAAATTTCTTCTTCAACATCTCAAAACTCTTTTCTGCTCCTTTATTCCACTTAAACTCCTTTCTATCCCCTCACATTGTTTTAGTTAGAAGTGCACAGGTACTACTAAAGCCTTTGATAAACTTTCTATAAAAACTTGCTAAGCCATGAAAAGATCTCACCTCTGTAGCACTCCTTGGTGTAGGCCATTTAATGATAGCTTTCACATTCTCTGGATCCATCTTAAGACCCTCTGCTAAGATAAAAAATCCCAAGTACACAAATTCTCTCTTCAAAAAACTACACTTCTTCAAATTGATTAAAAACTCCTCTCTCAGCTTCTCAAAAAAAATTCTAATATGCATCAAGTGCTCCTCCAATGTCTTGCTGAAAATTAAAATGTCATCCAAATAGACAATAACAAATTTACCCATAAATTCTTTCAATACCTCATTCATGAGCCGCATGAATGTGCTCGGTGCATTGGTTAGCCCAAAAGGCATGACTAGCCACTCATACAAACCTTCTTTGGTTTTGAAGGTTGTCTTCCATTCATCTCCTTCTTTGGTTCGGATTTGGTGGTAACCAATCTTCAGATCTATCTTCGTGAAGTACTCAACTCCACTCAAACAATCCATGATGTCATCCATCATTGGCAAGGGAAACCTATACTTGATAGTGATCTTGTTGATGGTTCTGGAATCTATACACATCTTCCATCCCCATCCTTCTTAGGTGCTAGCACTACAAGTACTACACATGGACTCAAACTCTCCTTGATCAATCCTTTCCATAACAACTCTTGCACTTGTTTGTTTAGCTCTTCATTTTCTACTGGAGTCATTTGATGGTTTACCTTATTTGGAAAATTGGCTCCAGGAATCAGATCCATTTGATGGTTGATCTTCCTTATTGGAGGCAAACCTTTAGGTACGTTATCAGAAACAATATCCTGAAACTCATTCAACAAATCGTGAACCTCTACAAGTACCTCACTATTGTCTTCCTTTTCAGCTCTAGGGATTAATGTGAAGCACATATGCTCATGTCTCATACCTTCTAGGAAATTTCTTCTATAAACCAAGCAAATTAATGCATTACTCCATACCTTTTGTTGTGCCTCCTTTAGGGGTTTTAACTTATGTTGAACACAATCCTTTGTCAATGAATAAGTGTTAGCATGTCCATCATGTACCACTCATCGATCAAACTACCATGGTCTTCCTAACAACATGTGACAAACATCCATAGGTATGATATCAAACAAAACCTCATCCTTATAGTTACCAATCTTAAAATTTATCAAACATTGCTCATTGACCAAATCCATCTAGTCCATCTGCAACCATGCAATCCGATATGGATTTGGATGCCTTCTCCTTTCCAACAATAACTTAGTGGCCATTTTCTCTGAAAAAAGATTGTTTGTACTACCTCCATCAATGATAACATTACAAACTTTACCTTCACACTTACATCAAGTGCGGAACATGTTCTTTCTTTGGTCTGGTTCCTTCTCCTCATTCATCAAGGCTCTTCTAAAAACAAGGGACTTGCCCCTTTTAGCATCTTCAAAATGTGAAAACTGGGCATCTTCATCTACATGGGCAACTCGAGCATAACTTTTTAGTCTTCTATTTGTCCTTCCTTGATGTTGAGGACACTCAAAGGCTCTATGTCCTTTTTATTTTCATTGAAAATAGGTTCCACAGAAGCCTCCTCTTCCCAGTCCTCATCCAGATCTTCCTCTACCTCTTTGATCTACATTATTATGACAATGAGGGTGATATGAGTTATCTCCTTTCTGGTGTTGGCTGGTACTAGATCCTTCGCCATTCTTTTGATCCTCACTTTGGCCTCCATATGACCTTCTACCAGATCTTCCACCACAACCTCCACCTCTTTTCTTTCCTTCAAATATTTTGTTTAGTCTCTTCAACTTTTAATGAAAATTGATAAGCATCCTCAATGGTGGTCATTCTCACCAATGCCAATTCTTCTTGTATGCTAGGTTTTATCCCATTAATATAATGAGTTACCTTCTCCTTATTTTCTTTAAAATTTCCCATCTAAATCAAGACCCTGTGAAATTATTTCATGTACTCTTTCACCGTCCTCTTTCCTTGTCTCAGACTCTGCATCTTCTTGCGCAACTCCAACTCATAATCTATAGGGATAAATTTCCTTTTCATCTTGGTCACCATATCCCATTTGGAAATTTTCTCTTTCCCTTGTCTTCCTCTTTCAAGCTAGGTCTCTTACCACCATATGCTTGCATGACCCTTTAAATTTGTCTTCGCAAACCTCACTAAGTGAGGGTCTTCAATCTCCTCAAACTCAAAAAATTCCTCCATATCATTGATCCAATCGATCAACTCTTCAAGATTTAGACTTCCACTAAAATTCAAAACCTCCATTTTGGGTCTCTCCCCAATGTTTGATATCGCTCTCAACAATCTAATTTCTCTAGGATCCATTTGATCATATTCTTCCTCTTCCACTTCCTCTTCAGTTTCATCTTCACTATCATCTCTTTCTCGATGTACTTATCTCCTACGAACCTCTTCCTGCAAAGTTTCCAACTGCCTTATGAGGGCTCTAATTTCATATCTAGGAGGATCTCTTCCTCCACCACCTCTGCGTCTATCTCTACCATGCTAGGAAAGTCTAGGAGGCATTTTGAACTCAACCTAGACTCACATGTTCTGTTGCAAACTACCTCCCTTTAGTGCTCTGTTTATAGACTCAAGACAACCTACTCTGATACCACATGATGAAGGGTACTCCCCTTACCATCTCAACCTCACAACAACAACTCAGAGAGCACAACCAATATGCAGGAAGAAAACAAAGAGATTTTATTGTTATTGGAATGGAAAATAAAATTACATTACATGGGCTTGATTACAAAAACATTGGTCAAACATGTAAATCAGGGCCTTCAAACCTTGATCCATGATCTCCTGACACACATCCTATTTTGTTGCTCCCTATCTCCTCCTTCTGGTTGGTTTTATCTTAGCGGTTGCCTTAGTAACGCCACCATCATCCAATGAACATCATTCCCGAGACCTATGCTTGATCATTAGATTGACACCATTCACTTTAGGGTTTTCTTTAATCACCACCGCAAGATTTATATTTTAGTCGCTTCATAAAACATTGACCCAAAAATTGCATATTGCTACTCTTCACCAATCATTCAATTCACAATAGTAATGTTAATTGATACAGTGATCACCATTCGATCTTTACCGCAATACTGTCAATACCAACTTGAACAATCATGGTGTTGCACTTAACCTTCATCACCCTGCTAGTTATCACTTCCCCACATGGTACCACTCCACTGTGGTCCATCCAAATGACCATTGTAGTTTCTATGGGTTACCACTATAGCGTAGCCCCCCTCATTGGACTGTCGTGGGATTGGAGGCTCTATACCACCATACTGCAGAATCCCTCATGGATTGTCATGGGATTGCGGGCTTCCCCATTCTTCATACCAAACCGATAGACTTACCTTCAAGCCGCGAAGAGCAAAAGGTACATTGGATCATCAAAATTTGGAGTTTGTTCCTCCTTCATGTTGCTTACCATCTTCTGTCCTTTCAGATGTCAGGGTTTCCAGTTCCCAAATACATCATACATCTTTAGCAGTTAAGTCAAGGTTTAAGGCTTAACGTTGAAGCCCAATGTCCGACTGTTCACAACATCGAGTACACCTCAAGCCCGAACTCCAAAACCTAAACTTCCATAGTCCTTCATAGTTAGAAAAATTAAGCCAATTTAACCCTTATTGAAAAGAAACAACACAGATCTTTTTGGTTGATGCAAGATTTCTCTTACACCTTGGATGCTCCTACATCAAATTTATCCTAGAGATCCACTTATGCATAATTTCCATAGTTTTTCTCTATCTCTTGCCACCCTATTTATTTCCTTATCAAGGTTAGAATAATGTCTATGAAAATTTTCCAATCTTATCAAAGTTTTAGACATTAGATTCCCCAAAATGTTTGACACAATATGAAACATGCCTTCATGTTGGTCATTTTGAATACCCTTCAATCTATCTTCCAACACCTTAATCTTTTCCTCGAGCTCTTGATTCTCTCTAATCAAATCTTATGCTAGTGGTGTTGAAGAAGAGTTGGATCCTTGTGTGTCTGATGGAGGGGGTGTTACCTAGGATTATTTTATTTTCAATTTATTATACTCTGTTGTAAGTGCTATATGATCTTTTAATAATTTGTCATACTTACTTTGTAGAGCCTTTGCAATAGCCTCACCAAATATAGTAGTATCCAATACTAATGCAGCAACTTTAGTAGTTATGGTGTCATATACCTTCTTTATTTCAAGTCCTCCTTTTATATCTTAGGCTACTTCTACAACTTGAGGTTTGTTAGTGTTGGGAGGAAGGGCCCAAATTGCAAGGTTTTTCCATTTTGTATTGAACCCTGACCCTGGTAATGTTGAATGTGCATGATCCTTTGAAGAAAGGACTTCCTCATCCTTCCTCCTTATTGTGTCAAAGGAAATAGCCAAGGCAATGTCCCACTCTGGGAGTAGTAACAATCCACTATCCCTTACCAATTTTCTCCCTTCTTTTGAAGTGATGTTCCTGTAATCAAAATTCATCTATGTCAGTACTTTCTTTGTAACTTCTTCATATCTCTCCCTAGGAACTTTTTCATTTGCTTGCTTAAGCCTTTTGAAGTATTCATCCCTTTTTACCTTAAAACAAAATCTTTAAACTATTTGGTCTTCACAAATTCATTATTTTTGGGATTATGGTTTCTCAACATTAGATTTCTAATATGTTTAATTTAATGTATTATTGTATTTATTGGTATTATTTAATTGCCTATTTTGTCATGTCATAAATTGGGACCCATCGACTACCTGGCATTCTCGTTGGAGGTGACTGGATGACACATCATCATCCCAAGTGGAGATAGGTGTACCACTTTGGAATCTTTGACTTATGAGAGATTTTATGACATGTCATAAGGCATCTTTGTACATGGAGAAATTTGGTGCCCAAGTTGGGTTATGACAAGCTGTAAGAGAATTAGATATTTTGGTCAAATATGACAGATTCTATGACGAATGCTATGGCATATTTTATGGTAGATTTATGATGGACTTTATGATAGTTGTAAGGCATCTATCATAGGGAATTAATAGCATATTTTGGGTGCCCAAGATTGATGAGAGAATATTGCTTGTTAAGACAGTTGTAAGAGGTGTAAGGGAATATTGTACAAGTGTCCAAATGCATGTCTATGGCATGGGATATTATGCCCATCCTCTTCTAGATTCTTCTTCTAGCTTGTATCTCTCTATATATTATATTCCTTGCATTGTAGAATGCATATTTTTGTTTGCAGGTAACGAAGTGCTACCAGATTCACTCTAGGATAGGTGTATACTTTGAAAAACTTGTTGAAGAATATTTGTACTTGGGCTTGCATTTAATCTCTATTTTGGATAATACAATAGTACTATGCTTTTGGAGGGTGGAGTTTTTTACCCAAAAGGGTTTTCCCCATGTATATTTGGTGTCATTGTTTTATGTGTTCTTGTTCTTTTACCTTCTTTCTCTCCGTGTGTTTCTATTATCGTAACTGTATAAGGTGTTAACTTTTTTATAACTCTCCCCTACTTAGATTAGTGTAGGAATTTGTTTCTGCTCTCCTGGATTCCTTTCAATTATCTTCAATGAATTTTTGGCAAGCCAATGCCCTAATATCATTTGTATTATCCCTTCCATCTTTGATATCAATATCTAGCTTGCTTTAAGGAAATATGATTTCAGATTCTCTCTAAGGAGAAGGAATTTTTTTATTCACCTCCTCCTTGGTTACTTCAACCTCATCTTCCTCATCAGACCCAATAGGATAACCAACCAATGTTTTTTGATCAATTCTTCTCCTTTTATGTGGTTGTTCTTGTTGAGGGGATTCTATAATGATCACATGTGGAGGGGATAGAGGTGCTTCTGGGGGAGATGGTGGTGGTTTTGCATGAGGAGGAGAGGGTTGAGCAGGCTCTCTTATTAGATGTCCCTTTGACCTTCTTTTGAAATAATAAACAAATGGGCTAGAGGAGTTGATAGGTGGGCCTATCTTCAAGTTTTGAGGCATTTCCAATTATCCTATCAAAATTTTTGCAAGATCATTTGAATTCTTGCAATTGGATCACTTATCTCAGAAAATACACCTTGATAATCAAGATTAATTTTTCCTGTAGCATCTTCAGATTTCTTGATGTTGTCCATTTGACCTTTGTATCATTTGCTTCTTTTTCATCCTTGCAATTTTTGATGAAATCTTCACTGAAGTAGACCTTATGCTGAAAGGTTCATCTCTTTATGTTTACCCTGATTTGATTAATGAAACCCTATGGATCAAAGGCTCTTGAAATTTCTTGAGCCATCTTATATTTGTTCAATGTTGGGTATAATTGATCCAGTCCCTCTTTATTAATAGTGAAGTAAAAAAACTATAGAATAAGGGAAGAATAAACCCTTCTTTTTCCCTCCTAGATGAAGCTTATCTGTTTCACCGAGCTTCCATATGACTTCCAAAAAAGGTATTCTAAATGACACAAACTTTGGAAGAATGTGCATCCCAACATGACACCCATATATTCTCAAAATGTGGAGTCAGTATGGAGATAATAATCTCCCCAATTATGTTGCACTCCCAACTATAGTCTTCTATCTTTAGGTCTTAAGAAATCCTAGATTTATTTTTGTACTATGACCTCTTGTAACTATTGTCATTTCATGCCACCCTTTGAAATATTAAATCTATTATTTTCTACCCATATATTATGGAAAATAGAAACTCATCCTTCTCGTGAATTTAATGTCCCTCTTAGCAATCTACAATTGTAGAGTTCCTTCTCACACACCTAAAAAAATCCTTAGAGACTTTGAGACAATCTTAACCACTTCCAACCCTTTTATAGCCTCTTTAACATTTGCGGTTCTTCTACAAATAATCTCGTTGCTATACCAAATGATGTAGTCTAAATATGGGGGTCATATCAAGTAAGAAAAATATAGCAACCAACAATACAATTTTGACATAATAACAATTTATTTTGAATTTTATTTAAATTCTATAAACAAACAACCTTTACAACCTTTATAGGAGTACAATCAGTTTCTCATTCAATTAAAATCACCTTGAAAAAAAATCTCAATTTTAATCCTTCCAATATCCCCCTTCCAAATACCTCTCTAAAGATTACAACTTTCCTTTATAATTTGGGCTCAAAGGAAGTTAAATTGTTTCAAGATTAACAGTTAAAAGTATTGGAGCTGCCAAGACTTGAAAACTCAAAAAAATCCACAAATGAACATATGAAAAATGAGAAAATATCATAAGAATGTGATGTGTTGAAATGTATAAATGAGCCTTGCTTATAAAGGAAAAAAAGAAGAGGTGAGAGGTAGGATTCAAACTTTGACTACCCATCCAAGTATGAAACAAGTGTAGGACTCTATGGACAAGTGTTGAAACACTTGTGAGTCTACATGAGGTGACACAAAAGTCTAAATAACCTCTAAGTGATTTTAAGTGTAGTATGAATAAGACTTTACTAAGTATGCTAAAAGCTAACTAGTTTGATAATACCTCTTTTCACACTAACACCCCCCTTAATTGATAATTAAGGAGTAAGGCTAAACATTGAAAAGATGAGTCCCAACAACAAATCTTGATAAGGTACTCATGTACAATAATGATCTCTCACAAATAGAGAAAAGGGAGAAAACCAAATGGAAACAAAACTCCCCTCCAAAAGAGAGAAAGAGAAGGATAAGACTATCGAACACATCAAAATACTAAGAGGGGGGTATACATATACTAAAACTTCCATTTGTAGATTTAAACATCAAATCACATTAATTGAAAGAAGAGCATAAATGAAAGCATGCACCTTCCAAGGACACCAATATTTTTATGTGGAAAACCTAATGAGGGAAAAACCATGGTGAGAATTAACTCACAATATATGAAGCTCACTGCTTACAAAAATTACGTGTTAAGGCTTACTACCTTTGGACTTGCAGGCTAAGGTGCACAACCTTAGGGAAAGATACAAGGACCTACTAAAGAGGCTCATTGCCAGATAGCAGGATACATGAAAATTACAATGAGAACATGAACATGAACTTCTATAAAAGAAGAATCCAATATATGTTGATGTTACAATCCCTTTTTCACAAATTACTCCATCATATTGACTTTTCACACTTCATATTCAACATACTGCACAATCCTTCATCCAATCAATTTACAACTAATTTTTTTCTTCTATAAATACCCCTCTGCAACAACTCAAAACACAAATTAGGTCAGCTCCAAGATGACCTATTAAATGAAATGAGTAATACTACATAGGTCAGTTTCACATATATGCATTATGAAGAGAAAATAAGTTGCAAATCAACACACGACTTAACAGGCCCCAAATACATCATAACACATCCTCCAAAGCAAAATTAATTAATCAGGATCAACCACAAATGAAGGGAACAAGACTATTAGACCAATCAACATCAATACTACCAAAACTACTAACTATTCATCATTACACCACCAAGGAGAAACCAAAAACATCATACAAGCCAAGATGTGAAAATTATAGTCTATGCACAATATCTCTTCAACCTTATTTTGAAGTATCTGATCATTATGAGCTGGCATAAGAAGAGAAACATATTGAATTGATGAAAATAAAACATCCCAGAAAGACTATAACACTTCAAAACTTAGGATATTGCATTGATTTACACCAAAATATCAAGAATGAACCCATACAATTTTTTGAGCATATTCCCAACTCTGCACAACCACATCTATTTGTAGAGCATTCCAATAAACCTTCATCAACACTTTACTCTTCCAGAGCTTAGGCTAGAACTTTCTCACTTATAACTTTTACTGTAGAAGGTGTAATGACTTGAATTATTGAATATAAAACTTTCAAATATAAACCATCTTATATTTTGAAACGCAAGGAAAAAGATTGCTTTGTGCAAGGATGCAGACCAAATTACCATGAATTTGTCTTAGAGTATACATTGTGAATACCTTAGAAAAAAATCTGCAACTTATCTCCATGTGTGGTACACCAAACAAGAATGATGTTAATGAAAATATATTGTAAACACATTAGAATATGTGTACCTATCCTCGCATCATGCTTAGATACCAAGTTGATCACCATACTTTCATATATTGCATTAGTGACTTGTACCAATAGATATCTCTACACATCAACTAACTTAAAAATATATACAATATTCAACACAAACATTTGACATCAATGAAAACACATATTGAGTTGACATCAATGATAATACCTATTTCCAACAAATACCTCCTAAAAATATATCTCATGAAGATAGGAAAATGATGATGAAGAACTCTTAAAGCATGTTGAAATTGTAAACTCTTCCAAAGATGAATTGGTGTTTGTTGGAACCAATGGACCTCCAATAAATGTAGATCAAGATAAGGGATATAAAACATTACATGAGTGAACATATAAAACACTACTCAACCATGAATACACAAATGACACAAAGACAATCAAACTCTGTGAAGTTGAAGATGTAGATAGTACTATGATTCTATAGTGTGATAAAAAATACATGAGTGACATGTAGTGCACTACTAAAATATGCATCATAGTACTAGAATCTCACAAAATATAATCCACTTAAATAATCCCCTCATAGGAGAGATAAAGATAGAAGGTCTATGAGACCACCCCCAAAATTAGAAGGTTCCTCCACTGCTCCATTGAAAAAGGAAGCATTAGCATAACACTATGATAATTCCCCCCTTAATGTTGATGAGGAAAGGTATAGGTAGACCAAATAAAATTGGGCACAAAAGTGTGTATAGGAATGTAGACCAACCATCAGGTCCAAAAAGATGTACAAGAAACTGAAAAAGGGTTTGCATCAAGGCACACATGTATGAGGCAAGAATCATGATGATCCATTGTTGTGATGGAAAATCAAGGAACTACACAACCCCCATTACACTTTATAATTTAGTGTAAGTAAAAAATTATGACATGTCCCCAATTTGGAGCAATAAGGAGAATTTATTAAATTAATTATTTATAAGGTTATTAAATAAATAAATATTAAAAAGTAACCTTATATTTAATTAATTTAATATCAAAGTGGCTAAAAATAAAATAATATCAAAAAGTCACTTAAGAGAATAAAATAATATTTTATTCTAGAAGCTTCTTGAAAATACTTGTGAATTCTTTATAAGGGGCTTTGGAGGGCATTTGAGAGCATCCTAGATTGAATACATTTTCTGAATATTGGAGAGCTTGAATGCTTGACACAGCTGGAGAAGTTGAATTCTCTAAGTTTGCTAGTTTCGATTGTGTAACACCAGCCCTAGCTAGATATTGGAGAAAGTTATCTCAGACTTTCTAATTGTGCCTACAACTTCAAAATTTTGTGGCTTCTAGCCAAATTTTGATGGTGGAGAAGAAATCAATTTTGGAATTAATTTGCAGAATTTTATTTGAAGATTTTCAATCTTGAGAAGGAGTTTTTGATGAAGAAGAGAAATTCGATTCTTGGAAGGAAATTACAAATTTATTGAATGATTCCAATCCTTGCTAATAGGACAATTTTGCTGTTGGAGAAGATAGTTCTTGGTGAATTTGAATCTGTTGCTCATTGATCATAATTTCTAAAGATGGCACCTCAATTTGGGCGCATGAAGATAAGGGGTGATTTTGATCCATAAAGGCTCCATAAATTCTGATAAAATTTGAGGAAGGTTGATTGTCACCTAGAAGGACAAGTGCAGCATCTGAGAGGTCAAATACAACTATTCCAAGGAGATTTGAATATTCTTACGTCTGCTGCTACATATACCAGGTTCCTTCAAAAGTTGTTAATGTAATGCATGTTAGTTTATAGTTCATATAGGAGATATTGGTTGTTGTATCAACATTTAGAAATTGTAATCACAAGTCATTGTAAGACAAAGATACTGCATTTGAAGGCTGTAATATATATAATCGAATTGCGTTTTGTTTTCAGTCTTAGATTGTACTCTTCATCATTGGCAATACAAATTGGAGGCATAAGGAGTTTGGCTGCAATATGTATGAAAAAATTTCATAGTGTTGTAGATGGTTACTTGAATTAGAAAATTGCATGAAAAGTGTTTGTTAAAATGTCCCTTCTATGTAATTGCATTTCTCTAAATTAGTATGCATGCCAAGTGTTTGTGAAAATGTACCTTGGCTGTAGGTTTGCATTTTACATCAGCATTTCATATATATGCATTTGAAAATACAAAAAGAAAGTGCATATCATCTTAGGTACTTGTTTAGTTTCATTTGCAATTAGTTTTCAAGATTCCAATCAGCATTGGCATCAATTCAAATCAAGCAAACTGAAACTGAAACTCAGAACCAGATAGAACAAGGTTGCATACAAAGTGTTTGTCAAATTGTCCAAGGTAGAAAATCAGACTTTTTACATAAGATTTGGCAAGGAAATTTACAGTGGTATCAGAGCTTCCATTCCTACTAGCCTGTGTGGGTTATGAGTGAAGAATTTCCAAACATTCCATATATTGATCCATTGGACAACATTTATAGTAGGTTGAAAAAGGGCTTAAGTCCATTTGAACTCATGGGAGAAAGTAGCATTCATAACATGCTTAGTGACCTTGCTAGAGGCCAACAAGAGATAAGGGAAGAAATGGCTCTAGGAAGGCAAGAGTTGACACAAATTCTCAGACAACTTGTGAATAATAATAAAAACAGGAGCAATAGGAAAAATAGTCAGAATGGTGGTCATGACAACAATGATTTAGCTTAGAGAAATGTTAGGCCAACCAGCAGAGTGACTCTGAGGCCCCTTATGCCTCAATTCTTGGGTGATCAAGTTGCTGCGAATTAGGAGCAACAAGAACATGAGGAAGGATTCTCAAATTATTTGAGAGAGTACAACTCTTTGGGAGATGAATTTCAAGCTGTCATGTCTCTAGAAGACTTTTGCAATCTCAAACTTTGAAATAGACCAAGGAACAAAAAAAGAGGGCAGAAAAACTAGGAATTACAATGGAAGGTTGGGAAACTCTCAATCCATTCCTTTGATGGTTCTAGAAAATGGACAACTAGAGCATGGGTGTAGAAGTTGGATACCTACTTCCAACTTAACACTATGATAGAGATTGAGGCGATCAAATATGCCACCTTACATTTGGAGGAGGAGGCACATGAGTGGTGGTACCATGGGCTTGTCATCTTGGGACATGCCAACATCACATCCTACTTGTAGTTCACACAAAAAATCATTGAAATATTTGATCAGAAGGATCCAAAACTTCACTTCAAAGAGTTAGCACAACTCCAACAGAGTGGGTCCATAGACTCCTACATCTCAACATTCCAATGCTTGGAAGTTATGTTGACTGATGTTTCAGAACAATGTTTGATGATGCTTTTTATTGAGGTTTTATCTAAACCCCTTCATGGTTGGATTAAAGCCTTCAAATCAAATTCCCTTTAGGATGCGATCACTAGAGCTAGAAACATGGAGTCTAGCCATCAAAAGAGAAAATTCTCAAGCAATCAAAAGAACAAATCTTCCTCCCACAACTCATTTCCTTTAGAAGATACAAGGGAAAAATATTTTCCTAAAGAAGGCAATAAGAAGAACAAAGCAGATGAAGATTTCCATAGGGAATGTAGGGAGAAGGGAATTTTCTATCATTGTAAGGAGAAATGGGTGAATGGACATCGTTGCTTGGGAAAGGGAAAGGTTCATCTTATTGAGGTAGCATCAAGAAGTGAGGATGAACTTGGAGTTGAGGACAACAACAGTTTAGATAAGGAGCTAGAAAATAAGGTCTCCCTTGGTACTCTATTTGGTTCATCTATGTTCAACACTTTCAGGATTAGAGGAATTCTACATGGTCAACACATCACGGTTTTGGTTGACAGTGGGGCTACACACAACTTCATTGATTCAGCTTTAGTAGTGAAGCAAAAATTAACAACTCAAGGTTTTGAAGGGTTCAAAATCATGGTGGCTAGTGGACATAAGTTGACATGCAAAGGGAAGGTTCCTCAATTGAGTATCACTCTCAGAAATTATACCCTCATAGATGACTTCTATGTGGTGGATTTGGGAGATAAACATGCTATATTGGGTATTCAGTGGCTCTATTCATTGGGAGAGTATTCACAAAACTTCAAGAAGATGACACTCAAGTTTTGGATAGCGAGTGGTCAGAGAGTGTTTCTTAGGGGAAAATCAGATAGAGCATCCAAGGATGTATCAATAAAACACATGGAGAGCATTCCCCTTCATCAGTTGTATCAGAGGCAGCAGTGGGTGATATGGATAGAGTAGATGGTGTTCATGATGGTGATGCTAATGATACTGATTTTGATGCATTGGGTGGAGAGTTGTCTTTTGATATTGATAGATTGGTGAGGAAATAACATGACTTCTTAGGTATTCCTTGGGCATAGGCAGGAGACTTCCATCATGATTGCATTATTAGGAGTGTTCAATAGTTTTCTTTCGATATACATGTAGAGGGTGTGACCATGACATTATTTACACAATGTGGTAGGTTGAAGGAAAGGAGTTTGGGTTCACCAGGATTTGACATACCATTGGCTTTAGAGGATGAATACAAGCAGGAGCTAAAGACTAGGTCTAAATGGATTCCAGAAACTCACTTGATGGATTGTAGGCTTCACAGGTTGACGAGTTTGAACATTTCCAGGGACCTCAGCTTTGTTTAGAGGTGGTTAAGAGGAGTCCTTCTCAGGGTTATTTGGGATCCAGGTGGATGGTGGATAGGCTTGCTCCAGATTTTATAGTAGTGGTCTTGGGATGGCAGTCACAGATTGCTTGAGGGCAAGCAATCTTTGGGAAGGGAGGATTGTCATGTCCCCAATTTAGAGCAATAAGGAGAATTTATTAAATTAATTATTTATAAGGTTATTAAATAAATAAATATTAAAAATTAACCTTATATTTAATTAATTTAATATCAAAGTGACAAAATAAAATAATATCAAAAATTCACTTAAGAGAATAAAATAATATTTTATTCTAGAAGCTTCTTGAAAATACTTGTGAATTCTTTATAAGGAGCTTTTGGAGGGAATTTGAGAGCATCCTAGATTGAATACATTTTCTAAATATTGGAGAGCTTGAATGCTTGACATAGTTGGAGAAGTTGAATTCTCTAGGTTTGCTAGTTTCGATTGTGTAACACCAGCCCTAGCTAGATATTGGAGAAAGTTATCTGACTTTCTAATTGTGCTTGCAACTTCAAAATTTTGTGGCTTCTAGCCAAATTTTGATGGAGAAGAAATCAATTTTGGAATTAATGTGCAGATCTTATTTGAAGCATTTTCAGTCTTGAGAAGGAAGTTTTTGACGAAGAAGAGATGAAAATTTTCAAGGTGAAAAATGTTGTAATTGAAGATGTTGAACATGATATTCAAATTGGGAATGAAAATGTTAAAGGTGAAAATGTTGGAATTGAAGATGTTGAACATGATATTGAAATTGGGAATGAAATTATTCAAATTGATATTGAAAATGTTCAAGGTGAAAATGTTGGAAATGAAGATTTTGAACATAATATTGAAGCAAGTGTAAATTATGTTTCACCAGATTACATGAGAAATGAAGAACCTTGTGTGGAAGAAAGACATATTCCAAATTCAAGACCTTCAAGAACCCCTAAATGGTTACTTGAAATTGATGAGAACATTATAAACAATTTTTAAGGCAAGAGGTCAACACGAACTATTCGGTTGTTGGATAAAAGAATTTTCAACCAATATTTTATTGATAATACATTGACTGAGCAATGCAAATTTTTTTATAAAATTGCTAAAGGTGAAAAATATGAGACCTTTGCTAGCCAAATTGAAGATTCATGTGAACAAGAAGACCGAAAAAAATTCTATTATTGTCAAAAATATTTTTAATGCTCTCAAGTTTATTGGAAAAAATAACAAGGAAAAGGATAAGAGAGCTGCTTGAAGAGTCATTACAACTGCCCTAGTAAGCCATCAATTGAAAAAGGCTCACTTTATGAGACAAACTTGTATTGATTTTGACATAAATCGTAAAACTTTGGATAGAGCACTCACAAGAAGAGAAAGAATAGATGATCCTCTTCAAAAAAATACATGGGATTTTTTCGGGAGGCTTCCATGTGTTGATAAGAAGCTAACTGATAATGTAAATCAGGTAATTCAACAATTTTGGCATGATAACTCTAGAGTATCACCCAATGAAAAGAATGTTTTAAAGTTAAAAATTGACAATCAAGACTGTACACCGCATCCTAAACATTTCTTGGAATCAAGACAAACAATGTTTTTCAAAAAATTTATTGGAACACATCCAAATATGGAAATCTCACAAAGGACTTTTGAAGGTTTTAAGCCATTGTATTGTGCGCCTCTTAAGATTCGTAATACTTGTTGATGCAAATACCATGTGGAGTTTTCAATGTACCATGAACTATTATGCTATATCCATTCTACTTTGCATACTAATGAAATGTTGCAGGAGTGTGGTGCAATGCATCTTCCAAAATCATCAAGGGACTTGCTAGATCTATTTTTATGTTCTAGAGATGATGGTTGCTTTTCTATAGAAATGATTGTTTAAATCTTGAAGTGCTCACAATGTGGTGGCTTGTCAAAGTTTGTTCAATGTTTTCATGAGGGTTCCAAACATGAATTTGGAAAGAATCTTGTTGAGAAAAAAGAGATATGAGATAGTCAAATATACTTTGCAAAGTGGAGGTGAAGGTTCTAGATGCAAGTTGGTTACAAAAGAATGCAGTGTTGTTGATTTTATTTCAGATTTTAAGGACAATCTTTTCTACAAGTATGCAAGGCATAGTCATAGGTCTCAGTGGTTGGATCAACAATTTAGGATGTGTAAGGACTCTTTTCTTATTGGCACTATTATATCAATAGTTGATTTTGTAGAAAATTACACATTGCTACCACAAAACAAGGTACAATCTCAGTATTACAATTCCATTCAAATTGCTATTTTTGTCCACATAATGTTTAGACATGCACCTAATAGTATAGAGGAGGATCGAAAGATAATGAAAGAGTATCATTTTTATATAAGTGATGATAGATCTCACTCATCCGAGTATGTCCAACATTGTTTCAATATTTTTTTTGAGTTCTTGTAGGAGCATGATATAGCACTGGGCCAACATCTCATTTGGTCAGATAATTGCATAGGTCAATTCAAGAATGCTCGTATGTTTTATTGGTTGAGTAGAATGCATGTAGAGAGGGGTGTACCTCATATTTGGAGTTTTTTTTAAGTTGGGCATGGGAAAGGGGAGCATGCTGGAGCAGGTGCATGCATAAAGAGAGCTCTAGTTAAGGAGCAATTGAATATTTCAGGAGAAAAAATCAGCGATGCACATTCTATTGTTCATTGACGTAGTTCAACATTATCACAGGGAGGGGAACTTGATTCAACAGTGTGTAGATTATTTTGGTTGGTTAAGGAGGGTACAGTGTGAGGAAAATTGGATTGTCATACAATCAAAGATTCTTCAAAGATGCATTCATTTTGAAGCTCAAATGCAAGAACATGGACCATTTGGACACAAGAGTTGGCTTGTTTTTGTCAAAGTTGTATTTAGTGTGAGTGGGATCAATGCAAGTCAAGTGAGTGGGTGGATACATGGGTTCCATAGTATCTAACTCCTTTATCTCAAACAATATCCATGACAAATGACACAATGGAAATTTCAGTTGATTATGACCAGCTTTTAGATCTACTATAGCCAGGACATGTTTTTGCTATTGTTGCACCGTAGGGGAATGAAGAGAGATCAGACTATTAGTTGGCTTGATGTGTGTGGGTAAAGCATAATCTAACACAATCGATGGAAGATGATGATGGTTTCATGTATCCTACAGGTTTAGTTGTGGTTGTAGGAACTTGGTTGCGAACACACATGATTAGAAAGAATGGCACACCTGCATTTGAAGACTACGAGAAACACAAAACCATTCTCATTTATTTGCACCTTGTTATAGCAACAAATGTTAAGTTTTTGAAGCATCATGCTAGACCAAAGAAAAAACAACTATGGACACTTAGTAATTGTTGATCATGAAGCAATATTGGATACTCTTAAGCAAAGAGATGACCCTTCAGGCACACTTAAATAGCATTTTCAAGAATGGAAGGTATAATGCTTACATTCATTATGCTTAAGTTCATTAGTGTTCTTTATTTAATACTAACATTTTGTATACTATTGCAATGCAGGTGTCCTTAATAGTGATATTGTGTATGCACTTTTATGATATTTTTGGCACAAGTGATCATAGACTTGCTACAACAATATCCAACTCAGATCCTTTCAAAGAGGTATGTGACATATTACAACAATATAGATTGGTTATTGTAAGCATATTTTATAGTTTGCATTACCATCTCATCATATTTTGTGTCATTTAGAATAATATATATTGGTTATTCTAAGCATCTTTTATAGTTTGCATCACCAATTAATCATCATTCAGGTTGTTTAGATTAATATAGATTTGTTAGTCTAAGCATATTTTCTATTGTGACACTATAGATTTCTCATTTTCCCACTTTTGCAATATTCCTGGCATAATTGATCATGGACCTACTACAACAATAGCCAACTTTGATCCTTTCAGAGAGGTATGCGATAGATTACAACAATATAGATTGGTTATTCTAAGCATCTTTTATAGTTTGCATTACCATCTCATCATATTTTGTCATTTAGAATAATATAGATTGGTTATTCTAAGCATATTTTATTGTTTGCATCACCAATTCGTCATCATTCAGGTTGTTTAGATTAATATAGATTTGTTAGTCTAAGCATCTTTTCTATTGTGACAATATAGATTTCTCATTTTCCCACTTTTGCGATATTCCTGGCATGATTGATCATGGACCTGCTACAACAATAGCCAGCTCTGATCCTTTCATAGAGGTATGCGATAGATGACAACAATATAGATTGGTTATTCTAAGCGTCTTTTATAGTTTACATTACCATCTCATCATATTTTGTGATATTTAGAATAATATAGATTGGTTATTCTAAGCATCTTTTATAGTTTGCATACCAATTCATCATCATTCAGGTTGTTTAGATTAATATAGATTTGTTAGTCTAAGCATCTTTTCTATTGTGACAATATAGATTTCTCATTTTCCCACTTTTGCGATATTCCTGGCATGATTGATCATGGACCTGCTACAACAATAGCTCACGATCCTTTCGGAGAGGTATGACAGATGACAACAATATAGATTGGTTATTCTAAGCATCTGTTATAGTTTGCATTACCATTTCATCATATTTTGTGATATTTAGAATAATATACATTGGTTATTCTAAGCATCTTTTATAGTTTGCATCACCAATTCATCATCATTCAGTTGTTTAGATTAATATAGATTTGTTAGTCTAAGCATCTTTTCTATTGTGACAATATAGATTTCTCATTTTTCCACTTTTGTGCTATTCCTGGCATGATTGATCATGGACCTGCTACAACAATAGCCAAATTTGATCCTTTCAGAGAGGTATGTGACAGATTACAACAATATAGATTGGTTATTCTAAGCATCTTCTATAGTTTGCATTACCATCTCATCATATTTTGTGCCATTTAGAATAATATAGATTGGTTATTCTAAGCTACCTTGATGGTTTGTACAGGTGCTTGTTAGTCCAAAATGCGAACATACTACTATTGTAGAAGACTGTGCCCTGAATGCCTCCAATAGGCAAATTTTGTAAAATTTGAATTTTCAAATGTGAAAAAAATGTAAAGGTCATAATTGTGTATGGGCATAATCTATATACAATGATGTTTTTTGAAATATGGGTCAAATGTCTAACATTGTATAAAGGGTATGTTTAAAATGTAAAGGGGTCTGTATTTTGGAAACTCATAGGTTGAATTAGTCATACGGGTGTATGCTTTGTTACTATTATTGGGACAATTTTGTAATAACCTTTTGTACTTAATCGAGCTACAACTGAAGGTTTTCTTCCTATTTCTTTCCTATCGGTATGCTTTTTTGAACCAAGTTTTGTAATATCTCCTATTTATATATAATAAATTATAGTGGTTTGTCACTTTTGCTCCTCAAATCCAACTTGGGTGCAACTTCATTTTTAGCAACTTTCAAGAGGTTTTTAAGGAAATCATGTTTCCAACCTTGCCACACCCTATAAAATCATCAAACATGTCTATTAGGACCTGCACAAGCTTGATCCAACCTTAAATCTTGTTGCCCTCACATTTCATTAACATTAGCAAGTTGTAACTACCATTTTTCACCTAATTTCACTCATTTTTTCCATGCATGGCAACTCACCAACTCAAGTACAGACCTTTCCAGCTCTCTAAACTCACATTTTCACCTTTTATTGTCCTAATAAAATCTACCATGTCCATACCATCCAGCTACAGACTGTATAATAGATGGTATGGCCTTTTAGCACTTTGGACTCTTAAGGGAAATCGTTGGTCCAATGTAGCTCAGAGTGATTTGGCGTATTTGGGTGCAAAAAAGGACCATCCCTAGCGTAAACGTACCCATTTGGACATGTTGGAATAGTCCATTTGGTCGTATGAGTTGCAGAATGAAAGTTGCACCACTTTGCAACTTTACACTACTGACATCTGACAACTTTTCCCTCAACTGAAAACTTGCCACCATAGGAAAACGCCTCTGAGATAGCAAAAACTGAGAGAGGTTATTGTATATGGGCCAAACTCGATCGCATAGCCTCAAATGGAGAGTCTGTAAATGTCACAGTTTCTGAGAAATAGCCCTTCAAAGATTTCTTCCTTTTAGCACTTTGGACTCTTAAGGGAAATCACCAATCCAATGTAGCTTAGAGTGATTCAGCATATTTGGGTGCAAAAGAGGACCATCCCTAGCATAAACGTACCCATTCGAGCATGTTGGAATAGTCCGTTTGGTTGTACAAGTTGTTGAATGAAAGTTGCACCACTTTGCAACTTTACATTGCTTGCATCTGACAACTTTTCCCTCAACTGAAAACTTTCCACCACGGGAAAATTCCTTTGAGATAGCAAAAACAGAGAGAGGTTATTGTAGATGGGCCAAACACAATCACATAGCCTCAATCTAGAGTCTTTAAATGTCACGGTTTCCAAGAAATATCCCTTCAAAGATTGTTGCTTTTTAGCACTTTGGACTCTTAAGGGAAATCGTTGGTTCAATGTAGCTTGGAGTGATTTGATGTATTTGGGTACAAAAGAGGACCATCCCTAGCATAAAAATACCCACCCGGATGTGTTGGAACAGTTTGTTTGGTCGTACGAGTTGCTGAATGAAATTTGCACCACTTTGCAACTTTAGATTGCTTGCATCTGACAACTTTTCCCTCAACTGAAAAACTTGCCACCACAGGAAAATGCCTCTGAGATAGAAAAAAATTGAGAGAGGTTATTGTAAATGGGCCAAACACAATCTTATAGCCTCAAACAGAGAGTTTGTAAACATCACAGTTTTTGAAAAATATCCCTTCAAAGATTGTTGTCTTTTAGCACTTTGGACTCTTAAGGGAAATCTCATGTCCAATGTAGCTCAAAGTGATTTGACGTATTTGGGTGCAAAAGAGGACCATCCCTAATGTAAATGTGCCCATAAGGATGTGTTGGAACATTCTGTTTGGTCGTACAAGTTACTGAATGAAAATTGCACCACTTTGCAACTTTACACTACTTGCATCTGACAACTTTTCCCTCAACTGAAAACTTGTCACATAGGAAAACGCCTCCAAGATAGAAAAAAATGAGAGAGGTTATTATAGATGGGCCAAACATGATCCCATAGCCTCAAACGGAGAGTTTGTAAACATCACGGTTTCTGAGAAATAGCCCTTCAAAGATTATTGTCTTTTAGCACTTTGGACTCTTAAGGGAAATCTCAAGTCCAATGTAGCTCGAAGTGATTCAGCATATTTGGGTGCAAAAGAGGACCATCCCTAGTGTAAATTTACCCATACGGATGTATTGGAACAGTCTGTTTGGTCGTACGAGTTGTTGAATGAAAGTTGCACCACTTTTCAACTTTACACTGCTTGCATTTGACAAATTTTCCTTCAACTGAAAACTTGCCACCACGAGAAAATTCCTCCGAGATAGAAAAAACCGAGAGAGGTTATTGTAGAGGGGCCCAACACAATCTCATAGCCTCAAACAAAAATTTTGCAAGCATCACAGTTTTCAAGAAACAGTCTGTCAAAGATTGCTGCCCTTTTGCACTTTGGACTCTTAAGGGATTTCGCCGATTGAACGTAGCTCGAACTACCTCAACCTGTTTGGGTGTGAAAGGGGACCATACCTAACCTAAACATAACCTTCTAGATGTGATGGAACAGTCGGTTTGGTCATAAAAGTTGTAGAACAAGATTTATTTATGCACTTACAAGTAGTTTTAGCCTCCAACCGAACTCCAACGCTGATTTTTGTGTGAAGAAATTCCATGAGACCATTGCTCGTTGCTTTCTTTTTAATGGAAACTAGTGGGTAGCAGAGTTAACTTCTTCACAGATGTAGTGTTTGAGATTGCAAGGAAACATCAAAATGGCTAGTGTACTAAGTAAATTCTTATGATTTCTAAAGAATGCTGATAACTCTACTTAGTTGGATTTTTTTTTCAAAATCATACAAATTGAACCTTGGCATCAATAGACTCTATATATCAAGCTACCACAATTCAAGTTTCAACGATGAATATTTATCATGCATGTTTTAAATGACATTCAATTTTATGGTGGTTTTGTTGTTTATATGATGTCATGTGATATTCTAATCCTAATTAATGCTTCTAGGCTGCATATATATATATATTTATTATTTTTACATTTTTTTTACTAACAAACCCAAAATGAACCAAACCACCCCCAAAAAATTTGAAACTGAAATGGCGAACTGAACCCCTAAACCTGAACCCGAATAGGTAACTTAGTTTGTAAGTCAGTTATTTGGAGTTGTTTGTTTGTTTTGTGTGGGGGAGAGTCTTAAAAAATGTTGAGGAAGTCATATTAGGGATTGATGAACATAATTTTGTGAAGAATCAATATGATCATATTGAGTTATTTTGCAAAAATTGTGGTTTCTATAGAAAAAATCTATGTTTTCTCCATTGTTCGACCCCTACACCATAAGTAAACGAATGCATAGCATGTCAAATGAGGGGGCAGTATGCCTAAGACCCCTTTAAAGTTGGTTTGAGTGCTTTCTTTTCATTTTTTGTGAGTTTTGTGCCAAGTTTTCTCAAGGCGGGTAGTGAACCCAGATTTTGCATTTTGAGTAAATTATGAATTATTGAAGCCCTCCACCTACTGTACCTTTAATGTGGCTCTATGGAGAGGCTGTGTACAATTATGATTTGAATTTGTGCAGGTCCATTTAAGAAAGTGGAAATGATTTTTGAGTCTTGGAGTTACTATCCTAAGCAAATCATTGCTTAATTGCATGAAAATGGAGCTTTTAGCCTAGGGTTTGTTAAAATCAATGAGAGTGGGGGAATCTCTTTAATGTTTAATCATATTGGGGTTATAATAGAGGTGTCTAATTTGGTGGCATGGTCAGGCGAGTTGTGCAATTGGGACTTTCAATAAGCCCTATGCATTTCCATGGTAAACAGATGGTTTCATGGGACAGCCTGCTAAAGGACCTGTAGGTGCAAAATAATCTTAGAATTTGTTGTTTTATGAAACAACTCAAGATTTTTTGGGGAGTTCTTGTGAATATCAAGTGTTTAAAGGGAACTCACTTTGTGAAAAAGGGCTAATTCACTAGCCTAGGATAGGGATATGTTATTGGTTCTCAAATTTGGTCCAAAGGAGTCAAGGGTAGTTTTCACATATGTTTTCACCCCCACTCTGCATCAATCCATAGCTTGTTTGAAAGTAGTTGTTTTAGGATTTTATCCATAGCAATAAGCTAGTGAAATGTTTGATAAAAAGATTTGGTACACATGTATGAAAAATGTGGTAGCATAGACAAGGCAATGAACTGTTTGAAAAAATGCCTCAAAGAAATGTGGTCTCATAAAATTCCATGAAAAGAAAATGCAATTGACAACTGCTCCTAGTTATTAGTTATGTAATGTGAAGTAATTGCATAACTGCTTAGGTTGACTTTGTAAAAACCATATTGTAATTGAAATTTTTTCATCTATCAGCATCTAGTTGTTAGTGATGCAATGTGAAGTAATGCTTTGAGTTTGAAAGATGTGCAATCCAATGTAATTAGTGATATGAATATAAACTACATAATACAACCATTATTTTTTATGCTATTGCACATTGATATTTAACCATTGCTCACTTGATTAAATTTTCAAAGAGTTTAATCATGCACATGAGGAAGAAATTAAATTTTGATTGTCAACTCTTTATATCAAATTATCTAATAATCTTGAGTGTATCTCCATATACAAAAATGGCATCAACGCCAAATCAAACAAAGTTTTACAAAATGTGGCATATGCCATCTTGATATCTATTTAAAATTTACATGCCAAAATTTCTATCTCATCCTAAACTACTGGTGGATCATCAAAATGGAGCCTCTTTGAAGCACTCATTGGCTCTAAAGGTAGTTGCACAAGAAAAATTCAAACCAAAATTGAGATTAGTTATACTATATAATTTAAAATCAAATAATTAACATCAAAATCAATATACATTGAATTATAATTTAACTCTAAAATTGAAATCTCGATTACCTAAAATATTTGTCTCTTGAAAGGGTCAGGAGTCCTAGAATATGCCCCTCTCAAAGAACCAACCAAACCAACTTTTGTAATGTCAATCTATATATGTGAACAAAAACATAAAATTGATCCAAGCTAGCATACAATTGTCGGTAATAGGAACATATTTACCAAACACAAAATAAAATAAATGCATACCTCTTTAGGCTAATCTTTTTCTTTATCTCCTTTAGGTGTTTCGACACCTCCTCCTTGAGGTGTTTCAACACCTACTCCTTGAGGTGTTCTAATACCTACTCCTTCAAGCATTGTGGCACTTGCCAACAATGATCTATAGCTCATAACTACCTATACATAAAAAATGACAAGTACATATGAAACTACCAATCTATGTCGATGCATGTATAATCAATAAAAGATCTTAAAAATCGTAATTCAATCGAGTTTGAGTTCAATTACCTTTCCATTATCTAACATTGTGCCTCCATAGTCTGGACAGTGTTGCACCTCACTCGCACTAGGTGTTTCCTACAAGAGGAAAATAAGATAAATGTATAAGTTATTATATAATTTCATTAATGACAATTCAAATGACAAGCCAGTATATAATAGAAAAATGTAAACGAGGGAGTGCAAAAATATATATTGTGTGCATGTTGAGGCCAAGTGAAATGGACCTAAGGGTGCTATCAGTCACCTGTGCAAGCTCCTCCTCAAACATTAACAGTTAAATAGACCATGTAAATAAATATTAGTACTTTATACTATCTCTTATTAATATTCATTTAAAAACAAATGCAAGTTATGAATTTACAACTTAAATCTTACCTGTGTCACTATTCCAATGTCGCCCTCTCTAGTAGGAGAGGACTTTGTAGGGTGTGCTCCACTCCCCTGTATCTGATCTATAATACCCATATCATGGAGGTCATAATCATAAGTGCCCAAGGGATGCTCGATGGGTTGTACAAGAGGACCCAAACATATCTGGTGGCACATAGAGCAATTATGTGGCACACAAATATGTGGACCTGACGAGGATGACATAGCAGCACTCGAGCCATCGCCAACATCACCAAAATGTGGCTGAGCTACTGTAGAAGCATGCAAAACCAAAAGACCACTCAAAGAGTGAATAGCCTAGATAGTCTGTGTGGCTGCATCCTGCATAATATTTGGATGATATACTAGAGGTGGTGAAGGAAGGGGAGGAGGGGGAACATATGGGCACGAGACTACTCTAACTACCCCTGGTCTATCCTGGGGCATACCTCCACCAATTCCCTAGAAGGGTTTAATGTCAAAGTAATTGACATGATTCCCTAACAAAAATTCAACATATAATTTTTTAATAAAGTAAAATGGTATATCACAATTGTTGTTCAGTGGTTTATCAAAAACCATACACCAATGATTCCAAAAGTCATCTATAATGTCCCTATGTGTGCACCATTTTATAGAAAGTTTTGGTTTGTTAACATTAATTGGAAAACCAGTGCAGGGGTTAACAAATAAAGAGGCTATTTGGGCTTTGGTTATTCTGAGATCTTTCACATCATCGTAAGACAATCCACATGTGTAATATTCCCTCATGTCTTATCACCACGAATGAAAGGCATTATGTTGGGTGGAGAGGTTTTCTATATTTTTAATTATTTCCTTCAATGTGTTTGACATCTCGAATAATCGAGGGATTCTAGTATAAACATCAGAAATGCCCCTCAATTGCTGCAATTTTTCACCAATTAAGTCTTCAATTGAAAAAAAACCCTATTTTTTATTAAAAAATCTATAACAAACTCTAATTTTTAATAAAAATACATAAAGAACACTATTTTTTAATCAAAATCCATAAAAAATATTCATTTTTAATAAAAATCCATTCTAAACTCAAGTTTTTCATAAAAATCAATCAAAAACCCTATTTTGAAAAAAAAATCCATAAAAAACTACATGAAATTATACAAATCTAATTGAAAAATCAATTAAGGAAAAAAAAATCCAAAATCTAACTTGTCAAATTGGATATCTGTTAAATCGGATATTTGATATTCAAAAATCCTCACTATGCACCCACAACTTGTGCAAATGGTAAATAATTTTAATAGACTGCAAATATATATATTTATATGCACCTCAAATTGGATATCCGATATGGAAATCTTGGTTTGGCCATTGCTTTGGAGCAACACCCAAGCCACAAAAAATTCAACTCGACATTTTTCGCGTTTTTGGGTCAATGAAAAATGTAATTTTTTTCCCATTGCCACTTTTTGGCCCATCATGATCCTGCACCTACCCAATAATGAAATTGAATCCTATACCTAATACTTTGGATGAAGGTGAAAAAATCCTCATGGAGTTTGAGGCTGTGAACCACATGCTTGGAGTAGCAAAGACATATTGGGAGAATGATAATAAGGACTACAAACACACCATGTAAAATTGTAGGCATTATACACTTCTTCCAATTGACTTTTATATTTCTTTTCTATTTATGCATTTCATATCTCATTGTATATATGTGGATGTTAGTGGATAGTATACTAGTGTAAATTTTGATCAGTTTTGATGGATAACACTGTTAGGGGGAGTATGTGAGTAAGTCATGTATATATGAAAGAGGGAGAAAGGAAAAAGGAATAGCAAGTCTATGTGAATGATGTCAAAGGAGCACATAATAGGGAATATGTATGCACCCTTTTCCCTTTATGTCAAAGGGGGAGAATAGTTTGGAGAAGATATGGAGAAGAGTTGATGCATGTTGCCATCAATGAAAAAGGGGGAGATTGTTGGACATTTGAGGAGATTTTCATTTGTATGGTTGTTGGCAACATGGGCATGACCTTATACAGTGTTGTCATTGATTTCATCATTGTGATTTGATTTGAAGATTTATGTATAGTTGGTTGAAAAGACATGAGTGAGCATGGAGATGGTAATCTAGTATAGAGATGCAAATGTTTTTCTCTTATGAAGAATAGATTGATTGATTATTTGACTGTCTAGAACATAGTTTTTTAGTGTACAAAGCATTAGTTTTTTCGTCCGCATTGGTTCATCTTGAGGTGTTTTTGTATATGGTTCTAAGGAAATTTTGGTACATGTTTGAAGACCTTAAATCCAAAGCTTCATGTCTTTATGTCCTCTGGTGCAAAAGTTATGGTTAACAATATATTAGGTTTTCTAGTGACAATATTGCCAGTGTAGAGTACCTATTTAGTTTGGTTTGCACTTCACCATGGAAGAATATCTGGTCTTGCAGATTTTTGGAAGTTTTTACAGGTGTAAGGTGCATCTAAGGTCCAACTGGTGTGTAGTTTGGAGGTTCACATGCTGGTTTGAGGATAATGAGTTGTATTTTTGTGTTAGGTCACTAGTGGTGCTGACCTAATATGTTTGATGTTGTGCAGAGTTAAAGTGTTGATCGGTTATTTGGAAGCTATTTTTGTCCCTTAGTATTATTTGGAATTAATGTCATAACACCAAGGTTGAGGTATCATGTTGTGCACATGGTGATATTTCAGTTTTGTTCTTCTTGCATGCGTTTATATATCCATGTTGATCTATCTTGGCATCATCATCTGCATATGGCATATTTCAGAGATTAGTATGTTACATAGTTTGGTTTGGCATATGATTAGTTTTTCAGTTTGGAATTATAAAATCTATCTGTATATTAATATCTTGACATATGTTTTTTAAAGGCTTCACGATAATATTGGTCAAGACAAATAAGTTCTATATCTAAGGTTTGTTCAAAAGGCACATTGACACATTATATTTTTCACAAGGCAACATATTGCTCTCCAAATAGAATTTGGAATCATTGTGAGGAAATTTTTGAAAGGATGGAAAATTGTGTTATCTCAAAGTCAATTGGTAAAAGGTGGTAATGATAATGTTTTATAAAGTCAAAGTTACAAGAATCTTTGCATCATCGATGGTAATTATTTTTGTTGTTGAATGGGAATTCTTTCCCATCATATTACCCGAACATGAAATATCATTATGTTGCATTTGAAAGCTTCTATGAAGCTTTGAGAGACTCGGTGTTTGATTCATTTTTTTCGGTTAGGGTTTGTTACCCTAATCATGGCATCATTCATAAGCGAAGTTGGTTTCAGTGTTTGGTTACATAATCGTTGAAGAGACAAGAATTAGTAGCGAAGAGCAATGTAGTGAAGGTGTTTTGAGTGGACTCAAGGTGTACTCTTTCTATGTCTTTGTTTTACACTTCTTTATATATTTTACAAATGATGGGCTTTAGATTATTTTTTTCTTTTGGTGATTATGTTAACTGTAATCGGGTTTAGTGCTTATCTGGGCTTTTTATTGTTGATTGTGGTAGCATTCTATATAGTTTTTTTTTTTTTTTGTAGTTTGAAGTAGATAATACTTCCTTTAATCTACCAGGTGTTCTAGCAGTTTATAGAAGTTGTGTTTTGTGTCAAACTAATTAAAGAAGCAAGATAAACAAAGCAATTTTTGGTTACTGTAACCCCACGGGTCTCTTGATAGTTTTTGTTTTGAAGAAGAGTTGTAAACAAGTGTTTGTTTATCCCTTAAGCTCGATATGTATATACTTTGTTAAAAACCCCGATTCGGGTCTGTCGTTAAGAATAAGGAAATTTGTTTTTTAAAATATCAAATGTTTTCTTTTGATTAGAAAATCCTATCATTGTTTTATGGGTTTGATTTGAGGGTTTCTTGTTTGTGGGATTATTATGTTTTGTTAGCTCTATAGATTATATGACAGTTATATGTTTTTTCTCTTAATGCTTTCTTGACAAGATTGTTTTTGATGGATTATAGTTGAAGATTTGTATAAGAAGATGTGCTTTTACAACTAGCAAGGGTAGTTTCATATTCGGTTTCTCATGGAAGTTATTGATATAGTTTCTTCAAAAGGTCTTTACCTAATTCTAGTTTTGAAAAATAGAGAACACATAAACTGTTTTATTGTGCTCATTTTTACAATGAAAAGAGGTTTTTGGAAAGCACATAAAATATCTTTTAGAAAGACAATATATATTGTTTTGAGACTTAAAATTTATGACTCTGATTCTGAGGTCATTGCAGAATAGAGTATGTGATTAATGAAACAAAGATCAACTCTGTATTTATATTACTTCAATACTTGTACATTTTTAAAAGACTATCAGTGAGATAGCATTATAAGACTATCAGTGAGATAGCATCATTGTCAGTCAAACAAATCAGCCAGTGAGGCTTTGTATAAAGAATATTTTTCAAATAAGGCCAGTGAGGCCAAGTTCGAGTGGTTTTATTCCCCAGAAGAGTTTCCACTCAAGGAAAACTCTGTGTCAATTTTTAAATGTGTCTATTCATTATCTTTTCATTTCATTTTTATAGCATAAGTTCATATATGATATGATTATTGTTAAAATAATTAAAAAGAGTTAATTAGTTTGTTAACATTGACTCACCCCCCCTCTCGATGTTAACTGCACTCCAACAGCTATTATAGGTCCATGCTGACCTATTTGATGTGTTACAAGTTTTGAATTAAGGTGTGAAGTGTGTATGTTTGAATCTTAAGCCGAAAAGTTATTGTTTTGCATGATAGATCTAATTAGGCCAACCTAATTGATGTTGTAGGTGTTTTACGAATGTAATGGGTATATATGTAAGATCATTTTTGTTGTTTTATTGATGATATGAGATGTGAGAAGTACTATAGAATATGTGATATGAATTCCTAAGTAGATCATTTGGATGTGATGCAAATGTAGATCAAAGCATAGTGTTAGAGTTGAGTAATATGAAGTGTGTTGATTTAGTGTTTTGAGCTTCATTGGAACTATATTTCATGCATATTGTAGATGCATTTGTAGCAGTTCAAATCTTGGCAGTGAGCCACCCCTCTCTTCTATTTCTCTTATTCTTTAGGCAATTTGAGTTCACCTAGCAGTGAACCTTTCTGTAATATCCTATAACTGATTATAATATATTGTGAGCTAATCCTCATCGTGGCTTTTCCCTTTTTGGGTTTTCCACGTAAAAATATGGTGTTCATGTGTTATATGTTTTTATGGTTGTTTTGATGGTTTCTTTCCTTATTGCAAATTGAATATGATTGTGGAATGAATGTTGAAATGTTTAAGTGGTTTGAGAGAATATTGATTCACACCCCCTCTGTATTTCATGTGTTCAATAGTTATGTATTGGGTATATTCTAGATACTAACAACCCAAAACCGTTATACTTGTAAATCAATCTATTATAATACAATATATATAGGATCAATGCATTTTTTCCAAATAAAACATATTAAAATAAATAAATAATTTGTTGCAATCATGTATCACAACACTTCATGTGTACAAATAAATTACAATTTTTTTTGTATAGTGAAAACATTAATTCAAATCTGATGGCAATATATAATTTGATATAATACTAAAATGTAGATAGGAGATTGTGGTCAACACTAACTAATAGCCTAATAGTACTAAATTTAACATAATAGAAGTTAGAATTTAGGTTAAATTTGAATATATATATATATATATATATATATATATATAAAATTTAAGGTGGCTTGTTGTTGGAAAAATTACTTTAAATTAAAAGACATGCTACAAAATTGAATCTTATAGAAATAAGGTTGTATGTCTTGTATTAAAATATAATTAGGCATGTCTTTCAATCTTAATTGGAATGTGAGATCTAGTCTCATATCTATACCACATATAAATTAGATTGCAAAAGGTCCCGCACTATAAAAAAATCAATTTAATCAAATGGTTTTCTTTGGATTCAAACTTGATGGCCTAGCTTCTTGATTTTAATACCATGTCATAAATGACAAGTTCACAAGGCATCACAATCAGATAATTGTTTTGACCTTAGTTTGTTTAGAAAATATTTTTGCTCTTTTTTAACCACAAGTATTTCTCCTTGGAAAAGTTATCAAATCCATCCTCTAACCAACTACCCCATAGGGTTGACATGAAATAATAAATATTTGAAAGAGAGATCATAGATTTAAATCTTATAGAAGTAAGGTATGTATGTCTTGTATTGAAATAAAGTTAGACATCTCCTTCAAGCCTAGTGGGAGTATAAGATAATCTCATATAATATACCACCTATAGATTAGATTGTGATATATCCTAAACTAGAAAAAATGTTCCTTTCCATTTAATCAAATAGTTTTGTCTTGACTCAACCTTGATGTCTTCACTTATTAACTTTTATACCATGTCCTAAATGGCAAGATCACAACACTATTTTTTAAACTATTTTTGTTCTTTTCTAATCACAAGTATTTCTCCATAAAAATTTCATCCAATCAATCACCTCTCCAATAATCTAAGGAGGTTGACACGAATTAATCAATATAATATTCCTTCCCAATTATACACTATGTGATGCAAGCATCGATGCAAAATAATTCTTGCTTTTCCAAATTTAGGTGAAATTTGACTTCTTTAAATTATATATATAATTTAAGGTGGTTTGTTGGTGGAAAAAGAATTTTGAAAATTCGAATCTTATAGAAATAAGGTTGTATGTCTTGTATTGAAATATAATTAGGTATATGTATGTATGTATGTGTATGTACATACATATATACATATATGTATGTATATGTATGTATATGTACATATATGTATGCATGTATGTATGTATGTATGTATGTATGTATGTATGTACATATACATTTATATACAGGTGAATAAGAAGAGGACAGTGGTTTTAGTATATATGAAATTGCCACTACATGTAATTTATACATTATAGAATAGTAGAGTACTAATCTCAAAGTAAGAGTTGGTGAAGTGGGCAAGCAAGGGAAAGATGGTTGAAAGGATTTTTTTATTCTTGTAATGTAAATGATATTACAATTAGAGCTTATATAATGGAGGAAAAGCAATTAATAGTTAAAAATACTTATTTATATGTTTTACATCAATCTTATTTCTTCAGTATTTTTTTCTTTTAATGTTAACTTGATTGACATCTCAACAAATGGAGGTAAACAAGTGCAAAGGATTATGTTTTAACTATGACAATAAATATAGTAGGGGACATATATGTGTATAAAAAGAAGTTATTCTACATTGAAGGATCACCAAACATGGTGTAGCATAAATTATAGTAGAAGGATGAGAAAGAGTAGACATCTATTGATGAACCATCTTTTTTCATGCTTCATCTAGTGTTATTATATCTCAAATTCTCAAGATAAAAAGGATTTATGAAAAAGCAAAGGATAAAAATATTGATTGACTTACATAGCACCCCTAATTTCATAGATAGAAAATTGAAAATTCATATAAATTGCTCCATTTACCTAATTATTATATCTTAAGTTATGATAGTAGATGGTGCTATAGTTAGTTGTTCAAATAATTTCCATAATATGAAGATAGATATGGTAATTATCATTTAGAAAGCACCATGATCTCAATTATAATGGAAAAATCAAATGTGGTTTTGGGACTACAATGGCTCACTACTTTAGGGACCACCGAGGTGAATTTCTAAAATCATTTCATTAGGCTTCAATCAAAAGGTCAAAGAAAATAGTTAGGAGATTGCAAAAAAACTCTCCAAAAGTGGTTAGTTCCCACTAGATTACAAAAGTGGTTTTTTTAACTTGACTTTGCATGCATAGATGAAGCACATTGATGATGGTTGATGATGGGAGAGTGATTACTAAAAAGGTTTATACTTTTTAGAATGTTGTGGGTGTATTAACAAAAGCTATTTAGGTGGTGTGGTGAGCCTATGGGCCTCTTGGACCCAAGTAGATAGTTGATAGTCACTATGTTACCTTTTCCTCTTGAAAGGTATATGTCAAGTTGGATAATGTTGGAATAATTATCTCATATACCTTGCAATCCTAATGATTTATTTATTATATATGTATTAGTTAATTGTGAGCCCTCATGGAAAAAGAGCATCCCACTATGACTTGGCCATCATGCCATGTGTATGCATATCTTGTGATTTAAGACATGTGAAAGAATCTATGGCAATGCAAGAATACATAAGAGATGTAAGAGTGTCCCTTGTCATTTTATATGGTAAGTTTCAATTTTCTCCTATTTTTTAAATTTGTATTTATAACATGAAATTATAATGTAATTTATTTTCATTTTGATAAAATAATTTTAAAAATAAGACTTGAAATATCTATGTATTAAAAATACAACTATTTCAATGGGGTGTAGATTCTATCTTAGCTATTTATCCAAAATAAAAAATAAAAAATATATTGTCTTGACATAGGATCTCTCCTCTAGTGCATCATATTTTTGACAAATTTCTTTAGTAAACTTTATTTTTTTCTTAAGAATGCAATCGATGCCTTAATATAATTTTAGTAAAAAAAAATATAAATACTAGTTATATATAATTATATATATTTGAAAAATACACTATACAAAAGGATTATTTTGATTTTTTTTTTTAAATATTTATTTTTGTAAGAATTGTGAGAACATCAAATTTTCCAACTAATTTCATTTTTTGTAGATTGGATTCAAAGTGATTCTACATATGTATTTAGTGGACACTTTAATTTGAAAATTTGTAGCCCAAATCTAATTTAGTTGGAATGAATCCAACTAGAACATATATGTTGATCAATTGACCTAAAGTGGGACATAGATTTGTGTTACATTGGTGGTTGTCATTGCACCAAAAGATCGACCTATCAATGCTCGATACAACTGCCATATTTATAGAAGATCCATGGGAGGTAGTTAACCCATGTTAGGAACCCAAGCATCGCGCTACACCAAGGAGACCAAGGGACACACCATCTTGCAAAAATCCCCCCTTAGCACAAGCAAGGGGTTCAAACCTATGACCTTGGCTCTGATGCCAATTGTTACATTGGTGGTTGTTGTTGCACCAAAAGGATCGACCTATCAATGCCCGATACAACTGCTAGATTTATACAAGATCCATGGGAGGTAGTTAAGGCATGTCATGAACCCAAGCGTTGCGCTGCACCAAGGAGACCAAGGGACACACCATCTTGCAACAATTTGAACTTTCACCAAATTGCATTGTGACCATTAGTGTTATTACAATTTGTTTGAGATTTTGAGGTGGGGTATTTTGCAAAAGGGTTTTTCTTGAAATGTCATTGTGTAATAGTTTTTGTGTATCTTTTCTTGATAATAATTTTTTGATCATGTAATTTCTATAAATTTATATCTTCATAGATTAGTGTGAGAATCATTTCCATTATCTTAGCTTCCTTTCTGGTCTGTAAGGTTATTTTGTAGGACCTCTTATGCTAATAGATTTTTCTTAGTCAAAGGGATAAGTGGATTGTATTGGTGTAATCTATTTTTAGAGATTAATACAAACTTGGGTCTCTTTTGTAGTGGAGTTTGTAGTGCTTGTGTGTTAACTCTTTCCTTGTCTTGATTTTTCTATGATTGGATTAAAGGTCATGTTGAATTGATTGTGATATGATACTATTGTAGGATGGAAATATATTTCTAGATTATACATGGTTTGATATATATTATTTTGTCTATAATCTCTATTGTCAAATTTGATGCATTTCTTTGAGTGTGTAGGATACAAATAGGTGTGGATTGGTATATGCTTGAACTCAATTGTATTTTGGTTTCACCATTTTTATTATGTTAAGTGATTTTCCTTTTGTTCATTGAATTCAATATTAAGATTTATTTATTATGCATCAATATATTTAAACCATGCTAGTTATTGTGACCCGTTAAAGCTAGCCATGCATGCCCAAAAAAATTATAGGTCTCATTATGTTTACCCATGTGTTACATTGGATTTGTGTTAGCCCAAATTTTATAACCAATTTGAGATAATATAAGTTAATTTTACCTTTGTAAAGTGATCATTTAAATATTCCATTTATTTTTCCCTACGTTCTCAAATTCTACTTCAAAATTATAAAAAATCCCAAAAGGATTTGTGTTGGAGTTGTATGTCAACTCCTTAACTTTTGTGATTTGTTAGAGTTTTAGACTTTTGGGGATGTCCATCTCAGCATATCATCCTTTCCATATTTGATTCCCTTCCTGTTTGATCAAGCTTTCAGAGTTCATCCTCATGGAATATCATTCCCCTAAATCTTGACAATTTGGACTAAAATTTTATAAAATTTTCTAAGTGTAAATTTGTTAGCCTATCAAACCTATTAGCGATATCATGCTAATTAACCAGACTCTAAAATGTGAAATTAATGCCTTAGAATATTTTATGTTGCTAGAGTGTTGATTTGGTGTCTATATTATTACCACTCTCATTGAATCCCCAATCTTTGAGCCTCAATAACTATTCTAGAGTCAAGTATTTGTTCATTAGAAATTCAAACTTGGTCATGCTATCCTCGAAAGCCCAATCATTTTTCGGTTACTTTTCTAAGTATTTGACACTAGAGTTCTATATGCCTTAACCAATATTCCATTTTCCTCAAACTCTAAATCCTTGACCATTTTACTTATATCCTTTGTAGTGTTGGATCTTCAAACTTATGCTTCATATATTGTTGTTTCCTTGGTATATTTGAAGTTACAATCCGTAAAAGTCATATATAAATGATTAATTCTTTTATTCATCTGTATACTTTTAGAAATATTTATTCCTTCATGCCTTATACCCATTCCTATAATTTTTAAAAACTTTCCTCTTGATGCAAGAGCATCTAGGTCCATCAACAATCTTGTATCAACACAAAAAAATAGGTTTTATTTTCAATTTTAGGCCAGTTTTGTTGTGTTTTAGCTAGTTTTTTTAGTTGCTTCAAGAAAAAATTTAGCTTCAAATTGGGAAAGTTGAGGACATCACCTTGTATAAGGGTTTAATGGGTACCCACAATTTTAATTTTGTGAATAATGAATCAAAATTGGTTAATTTATGAGAATACAAGTTATTAGTTTGTAATTGGACTTGCAAAACTTCAATGTGGAATTAGATCTCTTTATAAATAGTTCCAAGGTATTTTCCTTGCAACTAGTTCCAATTCATTTTTTACATTTAACTATTTTGTGGGAACTTCAAGTTTAATTGGATTTATAGAAAAAAATCAAGTGAACTAAACTTTTAAGTTTTGATATTTGGTTTAGAGGAATAATTCAGATGGTGAATGCTTATTGGGAACTTTAGGTCCACTTAGAATTATGGACCAAATCAAGTGAACTAAAATTTAAGTTTTGATGGTGACATCATCATGATGTAAGAAATTATTGACATCAACACTATGCAAGTAGTTGATGACATCAATATGATGTAAGCATCAGATCATCATGGGACAAAGGTCACTTGGAAAATGATGATGTTAGTATGACATGAGAAAATATGACATCAACAATGTATAGTTTGTGGATAAATGTAATTAAACTGGATGTTTTAAATATTATGTGTAATAAGCAAATGAAATTCTACAAAAAGGGAAATGAGATGTAATGACAATGTCAACAAGGTACAAAATGTAAGGATTTTCAAGTGAACCTAACAATTGAACAAGCTATAACAATCACATGTTCATATGGATTCCAAATTTTTGTAAGATGACATAATGATGATGTTAGTAATGTATGGAGTGCATTGTTTTTCAAGTGAACCTATCTTAAGAGAAAATTATAACCATTCCATTCGAATATACACTTGACCTTTAAAAGATGGATATTTATAGAATCCCATCAACAAAATAGAAATGCAAAGTTTCCTATTCAAATTGGATGTTTGTGGGATCTTGTAAGTGAACTGGGCATGTAAAGTTTCCTACTTCAACTAGATTTTATTCTTTGTTCAATAATTTAGTTACCTTTTGTTAGTGTGAATAGAGGTATTATCAAACTAGTTAGCTTTTAGCATACTTAGTAGAGTATTATTCATACTACTTTAAGCTCACTTAGAGGTTATTTAGACTTTTGTGTCCCCTCATGCAGACTCACCAAGTGTCTCAACACTTATCCATAGAGCCCTACACTTGTTTCATACTTGGAGGGGTAGTCAGATTTTGACTCCTACCTTCTCACTTCTTCTTGCTTGCCTTTATAAGCAAGGCTCATTTATACATTTCAATACATCACATTCTTATTATATTTTCTCATTTTCCATATTTTCATTTGTAGATTATTTTGAGTTTACAAGTAGTTCTTGGCTACTCCAACATGGTATCAAAGAAAGCTTGCAAATCCAATCCATTTCTCTCTTAAATTTATGAGGGTTGTAGACATCAGTTCTTAAACGGTGCCTCTTGGAGAAAAAAATGTCATGGTTGAGCTCAGAAGGGCTGAGAGACAAATTTTTATATATAACACTTGTATTTTTGGTGACAGTCGAATTTTGCAGGTTTTGGAGGCCCATCCATGGATGAGTGAATGAAAATCTGTATAGATCCATACGACCATATACATGTAGTATCATGTACTATACCAGAAAACTTCCTCAACCTTTGTTCCTTGATTACTATGTATTTATCTTGAAATACATGTTGACTTGTCCTCTATGCAACAATTTTTTAATTCATTTTTTAAATTTTTTGTGCAAAAAAATATAGGCATGTGTAGGGATGATGCCAATAGTTAGCCTACACAACACCTTGACAACATCATCATTGCATATTCAAAACCACTTGTACCCTTTTGGGTGGTTTTCCATCTTCCATAGGGTGGTTTTCAATTTTCTAGGTGGTTTTGGGAAAACCAAAAAGTGATTTTGGAATATTCAAGTGGAATTTTAGAATATTTGAGTGGAATTTTAGAATATTGCACTACTGACATCATCATGTTGTTAGATTTTGAAGTCATCATTTTTCATCCCCAATTTTTCCCATTCACTATTGGTATGTTTTGATTTTTGTCTCAACTTCAAGAGCCTCGTTCTCGGGCATACAAATTCCTTTTTTACTAAAATATTTTTTCATTATGCGTATTTTTTCATCCTCTATCCAGTGGAATGATTTTTTTTTAGTCTGATATATGGAATTTTTTTAAATCATATTTTTAGAGGACACCCTACAAAGTTCCATTTATGGAACTTTAGAGGGCTCGTTTGGGCTCATACAAACTCCTTTTTGGGTCCCATTTTTTCAACCTGCATGATTTTTCAAGATCTACCCAGTGGTGATGTTAATTTTTCATGACTATGTTTCAAAATTTTAAATTTTGAGTATGTCTCTTTCGAGGTTTTGTACATCAAATCCACTTTATGGAATCTATAATGCACTAAAATAAAGTGACATATCATTGTATCATTTTAGGGGGGGTCATGATTTGAATAATGGGGGTTTTATTTTCTTGAGGTTTGAAAGGCATACTTGATATATGTCTTCATTGTCCACCTCATGACATCAACTTGTAAGAACTCAAAACAAAAAATAAAGTTTGTAAATGCACTCATATAAAATTCCACAACAACTTAATATGTGTTCCTTAGGGAGGGAAATTTTTACTTACACTAAATTATAAAGTGTAATGGGGGTTGTGTAGTTCCTTGATTTTCCATCACAACAATGGATCATCATGATTCTTGCCTCATACATGTGTGCCTTGATGCACACCCTTTTTCAGTTTCTTGTACATCTTTTTGGATCTGATGTTGTCTACATTCTTGTGCACACTTTTGTGCCCAATTTTAGTTGGTCTACCTATACCTCTTTTAATCAACATTAAGGGGAATTATCATGGTGCTATGCTAATGCTTCCTTTTCAATGGAGTAGTGGAGGAACCTTCTAATTTTGGGGATCTCATAGACCTATCTTTATCTCTCATGAGGGAATTATTTTAGTGGATTATATTTTGTGAGATTATAGTACTTATATAGAGCACTGCGATGTATATTTTAGTAGTGCACTACATGTCACCTGTGTATTCTTTGATCATACTAAAAAATCATAGTACTATCTACATCTTCAACTTCATAGAGTTTGATTGTCTTTGTATCATCTATGTATTCATGGTTGAGTAGTGTTCTATATGCTCACTCATGTAGCATTTTGTATCCCTTATCTTGATCTACATTTATATTGGAGGTTCATTGATTCCAAAAAACACCAATTCATCTTTAGAAGAGTTTACAACTTCAACATGCTTTAGGATTTCTTCATCGTCATTGTCCTATGTTCATGGGATATATTTTTATGAGGTATTTGTTGGCAATAAGTTTTTTCATTGATGTCAGCTCAATGTTTGTTGTCATTGATGTCAAATGTGTTTGTTGAAGATTGCATATACTTCGAAGATAGTTGATGTGTAGAAATTCTATCAGTACAAGTAAGTTTAATGCAATATATGAAAGTATGGTGATCAACCGGTGTCTAAGCATGTGATGTAGAGATAGGTACACATATTCTGATGTGTTTACAATATTTTTTCATTGACATCATTCTTATTTGGTGTACCACACATGAAGATAAGTTGTAGATTTTTTTCTAAGGAATTCATAGTGTATACTCTAAGATAGAGTCATGGTATTTTGGTCTGATCTAGATTAGGATCTATGACAATTTCTATTTGAATGCTTAACAATTACAATGATTGCTTCAAGATTTTAAAATGAAATTAACATAATAGAAATACTTAATCAACATAACATAACAAGGTGATAACAAAATGAAAGAGAGAAAGAGATAGAAGACAAAACACAATTGATAACATATTTCGCCATATCAGCTATCTCTAGGTCCCTCTCCAACAGAGTGACTAATCTTATTATGCTCCAAGAACAAGATTACAATTGCAAAAAAAAACATTCCCTTCCAACACTTCGGTGGCATAACGCTCCTCTGACATACAAGAATGGCTTCAACTCTTCAATGTAGGTCTCTCAACATCATCACCTACTTGATTTTTGAATGCCTCACTCTCCCAATTTCACCCCTTTTTATATAGGAAATTGGCTCAATTTGGTTTATAACCAAATGATTACAAAATATTGCCCTATCTCCCATTTTTTAAATTAAATCTTTCATAATCCTTATTTACATAAAAATCACTAATATTCCCCATATAATCTTCTTTTAAAATATGTGATCCCCTTAATATTTTTATTCTCAAGCTTCTCTGGGTTTATTTTAATCTTTTATAAGTATTCGAAGATTTATCTTTTTTAAATAAGAGGTGTTTGTTTTAGAATTAGGGGTAATTGGATTGCAAATATTGGTTGACACCAACTGATCCCCGCAATAGATCAAACTGCATTCATTGGTGTAACGGTTATTAAAGATTTTGCCCGATCGAGGGTCACAGGTTTGACCTCCGCCGGTCGTTGTTTTTAAAACAACCTTCCAACTTCATAACAAAATGAAACGGCCTCCTATATGGGTAAGTGGCCGATGCAGGGTCTAACGATGGAGCATGTAGATCACACCAAAGAGGTGGTGGGTTCGAATCCCCCCACACCAATTTTTATCATACAATTTGAACAAACCAATCGACCAACCACCAAAGGAGAGAGATAGAGGGTGCCACATGGTGCCACCTAGTTGGGCCACGTGGAAAAATCTAATTCACTAGACAGTACTCATCAGCCACCTTGTGTCTACCACGCAAGCTACACAGTCACTATATGGAGCCACGTCACCTATCCAGTCACCCGTACGAAATGCCACGTGTCACTTCCTGATTGGTCCGTACAGATGATGCCACCTGCCACATCAATTGCCACATGTCACACCAGGATTGGTTCACGTCTTTTTTGTATGGTACAGATTGCCACATTAGCATGTTGACATCAGCATCTTACGGTTGGTCAACCCTAGGTACTTGCAACCTTTGACTTGTCGTAACTTTCACATACAAGCTTGAAATTCAACGAAACAAATGTCATTGGAAAGGTATTGATGAGCTCTTTGACTTGATGCTAGTTCCGTCAAATTCCAAGACAGTGAGTTTTTTTCCTTTCTGATGGCCTCAGGGGCCTATTTGACTTGTACCTTTGACTAGTTGTATCTTGGGTGTACAGACTCCTTTTGATCCCGTTCAAGTTGCGTTGGACTCATAATTTCAGGCACTTCAATCTGGCGATGATTACTAGAGCATATGGGACACTTCAATTTTTGACATCGAGTATCCCCCTATATCATGTTTTGTGTCCTTCCAAAAAGCAATATTTTTCCTTGTAGTTCAGAAGATAAGATGGCTGAGATTTGAATTTTTTATATTCAAAAATTCAAGTCATTACACCTTCTATAGTAAAATTTATAAGTAACATAGTTTTGGTTTGAGCTCTAGGAGAGTAAACTGTTGATAAAGGATTATTAGAATGCTCTACATTCCTTCAGAGTGATAGATGTGGTTGTGCAAACTTGGGAATATGCTAAAAAAATTGTATGGGCTCATCCTTGATATTTTGGTGTACGTCAATGCAATATCCTAAGTTTTGAAGTGTTACAGTTTGTTTGGGATGCTCTATTTTCATCAATTCAATATGTTTCTCATATTTTGCTAGCTCATATGATCAGATACTTCAGAAAAAGGTCGAATAGATATTGTACAATGACTACATTATTCACATATTGATTTGCATGATGTTTTTGTTTTCTCCTCTGTGGTGTAAAGATTAATAGTTGGCAGTTTTGGTAGTATTGATGTTGATTGGGCTGACAATCTTATTCCCTTCATTTTTAGTTGATCCTAATTAATTAATTTTTCTTTGGAGGATGTGTTATGATGTATTCGGGCCATGTTATATTGTGTGTTGATCCACAACTTATTTTCTCTTCATAATGCATATGTGTGAAACCGACCTATGTAGTACCACTCGTTTCATTTTATAGGCCATCTTGGAGCTGACCTAATTGGTGTTTTGAGTTGTTACATAGGGTATTTATAGAAGAAAAAAATTAGTTTTGAATTGATTAGATGAAGGATTGTGTAGTATGTTGAATATGAAGTATGCAAAGTCAATATGATGGAGTAATTTGTGAAAAATGGATTGCAACATCAACATATATTAGATTCTTCTTTCATAGTAGTTCATGTTCATGTTCTCATTATAATTTTTGTGTATACTTCTATTAGGAAGTGAGCCCCTTTAGCAGGTCCTTATATCTTTCCCTAAGGTTGTACGCCTTAGCCTACAAGTCCAAAGGCATGGAGCCTTAACACATTTTAATTTTTGTAAGTAGTGAGCTTCATATATTGTCCTCATTAGGTTCTCCATGTAAAAATATTGGTGTCCTTGTGTGGTGCATGTTTTCATTTCTTCTCTTCTTTCAGTTAATGTGATTTGATGTTTAAATTTATAAATTGAATTGTTTAAGTTCTAGTATATGCTAATTCACCCCCCCCCCCTCTCAGCATTTTGGTGTGCTCAATAGTCTTATCCTCCTCTTTCTCTCTTTTGGAGAGGAGTTTTGTTTCTACTGGGTTTTCTCCTTTTTCTCTATTTGTGAGAGATAATTATTGTACATGAGTACCTTATCAATATTTTTTGTTGGGACTCATCTTTTCAGTGTTTAGCTTACTCCCTAAGTATCACTTAAGGGGGGTGTTAGTGTGAAAAGATATATTATCAAACTAGTTAGCTTTTAGAATACTTAGTAGAGTCCTATTCACACTACACCTAAGATCACTTAGAGGTTATTTAGACTTTTGTATCAACACTTGCCCATAGAGTCATACACTTGTTTCATACTTGGAGGGGTAGTCAGAGTTTGAATCCTACCTTCTCACCTCTTCTTGTTTTCCTTTATAAACATGGCTCATTTATGCATTTCAACACATCACATTCATATGATATTTTATCATTTTTCATATGCTCATTTATGGATTTTTTTGAGTTTGCAAGAAGATCTTGGCTGCTCCAATACTTTTAACTATCAATCTTGAAACAATTTAACTTCCTTTCAGCCCAAATTGTAAAGGATAGTTGTAATATTTAGAGAGGTATTTGGAAGGATTAAAATTTTAGACCTTTTTTTAAGGTGATTTTAATTGAATGAGAAACTTAGTGTACTCCTATAAAGGTTGTAAAGGTTGTTTGTTTATAGAATTGAAATAAAATTTAAAATCAGTTGTTATTATGTCAAAATTGTATTGTTGGTTACTAGATTTTGCTTACCTAATATGACCCCCATATTTAGACTACATCATTTGGTATAGCAGCAAGATTATTTCTAGAAGAACTAGAAATGTTAAAGAGGTTATAGAGGGTTGGAAGTGGTTAAGATTGTCTCAAAGGCTCTAAGGAATTTTTGCAAGTGTGTGAGAAGGAACTCTACAAATGTAGAGGTCTAAGAGGGACATTAAAGTAATGAGAAGGATGAGTTTCTATTTTCCACAATATATGGGTAAAAAATAACAGATTTAATATTTCAAAGGACGTGGCATGAAATGACAGCAGTTACAAGAGGTCAAAGTACAAAAAGAAATCTAGGATTTCTTAAGTGTTGGAGTTAAAATGACACTAAGAGGGGGGGTGAATCAGTGTCTTAATAGATTTGACCAATTTTCAAAAATTCAAAAACATAGCTCAGATTTGATCTCAATATTACTCTGATTAATGCATTCATGAGTTGAATGTAATCATTCATAAACAGAATTGAGAAAAGTAATAATCCCAATAGTGAACTGAAACAACAACACAGTAAAGTAGTGAGAACATAGAGGAACAAAGAGACACAAAATTTTTTGAGTGGAAAACCCTCCTGGGGTATAAAAACCACTCCCGAAATGCCTTCTAGGCTTAATCTTTTAATCAACTGTTCACAATGCCTTATAGGCTGATTTTTGAGCACCCACTCAAGGAACACCAACCCCTCATTTAGAGATATCTATCTCAAGGAGTACCAACCCCTCAAATTATGATTTGAACAACAATAATAACTCAGAGTATTTCTCTATTTTTAGTTAATCACATGTTTCTCTATTTCCTCATCTACATAATACCTTAAAGATTCAATAATTAAATCCCTAAAATACTACATAGAGAAGAAATTTACAATATCTCTGCATCTTGTTATTTAGATTTTATTGCAGAGTTTATCCATACATTTTCATACAGCCAAGGAATGATAATCTCAGAATTACAACAACCGAACAGAAAACATAGTTTTTTGCTTCTATTTATACATCTTTTTGATTTAAATGCCAGAAAAGTAACTATCTTCAGAAGTAATGGTTGAACAACCAACCTGAGAATGTTCAGACTAAAGTTAACAAAGCTATTTATAAAAGAAAACTTCATCTTGTACATAGCAAGATTATTAGTCAAGGTGAAATTGATTTCCCAATACAAGAGTCGTTTCACCCAGCTAAGAGCCGACCTCAACAAATCTGAAACGTATGTGATCATTTCACTGCTTAAAAAGCACAACTGCCCACCACAGACAAATCTGCAACTCCCATGACTCCATCAACCACTATTGAGTTTCCAGCCAAAAAAGTACCAAATAAAATTTCCATATACCACTAATAAAGCCATTACAGCCAGCAACAACATAAACTAGCATTCTCATGATGGCGGCCAGGCTAGGGTTCCATACCCTACCAAAATTTCTGAATAATCAAGGTTCCTTATGTTTCACCGTTTCCCCCTAAACTCATTTCGAAATCCCCGAGCTCACAATAGATCGCAAAGACATTAATGTTCTCACACCGACAAAAAACTTTTGTCTTATGTGCTTCACTATAACATTATGATGTCGGGGATACCTCCTGTAGAGCACACCATGTCTTTCCAAAATTCTTCATCCACTTGTGTGTCGCTGAGACAAGTCAAATCCAATATCGACAAAATCCCCCATTGTGCTCCGTCGATGAGACTGAAGGTCACTCGCCGAGACCTCACGCCGAAAACCCCAACTCTTACTGAGATGCATACCTTTATGTTGTCAGTTGACAAGACAAGAAAACCTCACCAAGATATTATATCAAATGAAATCTCTTACCAAAAAGCACCCATTTGTTGTTGATCGGTAAGACAACAAGGTCTCACCAAGACATTATATCGATAGCCATTAGTTTTACTGATAAGACTCCATATACATGCGGTCGGCGAGACACACTTGAATTCACAGAGATACTAAACCAAATACTCCAAGTCTGGCTAAAGTGAAACCCCAGATGTGATGTTTGGTAAGACACTCCCCGAGAACCCATTGAAGAAGAGCCCCTATCGGCAAGACAAAACCACTTCGTCGAGATCACATTCCGATATCGCCAAGCTCTCGCTGATAGACTTCCACATGCATTAGTCGGGGAGACATATCCCTTTTTGCTATGACCCTTCATCGAAGCCTTAAACTCTTGCCGATATGTTCTCATTCAACCTCCGATTGGTGAGACAATGCAATTTCGCTGTGACCACATACCAACGGTATAACTTATGCCGATATACAATTTTTCAACGACGGTCGGTATGACAGACCAATTTCGCTGTGACCACATACCGATGGTGTAACACTTGCTGAAATCTGCCAAAATGAAAAAATCTAATCGAAATGACATTAGAAATGTCTTGCCGATAGGGAACACAAACATTTCAAAGTGGATCGGGGAGACCCTACCATTCTCACACCGATATATGTAAGCCCGAATGAGAAACAACCAAAATCATTAGATAAATGAGATGTCAAAACCAAGGTAAATGTAATGCCTTCAAAAATGTGAGTTCAAAGAATGTAATCAAATGGCTTGAAAACATGTGAAATACACCTGTGGTATGCAAAGAGAACCATCCTGACAAAGAAACCATCTGACAAGCTCTGTCAGTCAAAGAAATAGCATTCATAACATGAACCAAAAATCTCATCACCATGAATTTGAATCATAACAAATATCTTTTTGTAATAGCCAAGAGACCTCAAACAAGTGCCAAAATAAAGCATAAGGATCCAAACTGAGACGGATTATCAAAGAGAACTAACTAAAAGGGATTTTGTCATCAAGGACAAACTATAAACACAACAGAGATCCAACAAACTCCACCATTGTCCTTGATGAAAAAACACAAATGACTCTCCCCTTTTTGCCTCAATGACAAAGAATAGAAGAGAAGAATGTGCATTGCCATGAAACACAACTGAGAAGCCAACCAAAATATCATGAGATACAGCTGCAAAAAGAGTAACAGTGCAACAACCAAGATTGTAGGAGAGCTATAAGTGAATCAAAATAGATAATATGCTCCCCCTAAGCCAATGCTTGTAAAATCAGAGAAGTAAAGATTGAGAGATAACTCCCAATCAAAGCCTCAACCTTTCAAATAACTCTTTAGCTAAGGGCTTAGTAAAAATATAAGCCACCTAATCTTGTGAGCCAACAAATTGTAAGCAGACTTCATTAGCCAAAACTTTTTCTCAAAGAAAGTGAAACTTGATAGTAATATGTTTAGTGCGAGAGTGCATAACAAGATTTTTTGAAATATTTATCGCACTAGTGTTATCACAAAGAATGGAAATAGGTTTAGGAACTTCAATACCCATATCAAATAGAGTTTGACTCATCCAAAGAACTTGACTACATCATGAAGTGGTAGCAATGTATTTTGCTTCAGCAGTAGAAAGAGAAACAGATACTTGTTTCTTGCTATGCCATGCCACTAAACGATCACCAAGAAAGAATGCAGCAAGACTGGTGCTTTTCCTATCATCCAAACAACCAGCCCAGTCAGCCTCAGTATAAGCAATCAAAGAGAAATCATTGCTTCTAGGATACCAAAGACCATAATCAAGAGTGCCCTGAATATATTTAAAAATCCTTTTAACAGCAGTGGCATGGGATTCTTTAGGCGATGCCTGAAACCGTGCAACAGTGCAAACTGCCTGCATGATGTCAAGTCGAGAAGCAGTTAAATATAATAGACTGCCAATCATTGATCTATATTCGGTTTGATTTGTATCAGGAGAATCATCAACCTTAGTAAGTTTGCATCCAGTAACCATTGGAGTGCTAACTAGATGGCATTCATCATGTTGGTGTTTTTTCTTGTAAACCAGGTTTGTCTCCTAATCTACCTATGGAATTGCCAATTCCAATCAAGGGCAGCTCGGAGGACCTGGACCAACTGATGAGGATTTTAAAAATAACCTCCTACACTTTGGGCACTGCAAGACCTAGGAGGGTGGTCTTTATAATGTGTTTATGACCTCTGCACCAAATTCATAAACAATCATTAACAATTCATAGATAATCCAACAAAAAACTCAATAGAATAGAATACCACTAAAATGAAATGGCATTTCACTAGTAATATCAACTACTTGGAGCATGAGATGATTACAACATTATTCTGTAACTTATGATAGTCATTTTATTTTCAGTTTGGCGGCAAGCCCTAAGCAAAGACACACAGATGCAAGGTTTCACAAACTCATACAATTTAGATCAGTGACATATACCATTGGGGAGTCAAATTCATACACATTCACGATTCAACAATAGATTTAAATACTTAGCACCCATGATCCCTGACAATATTGCATTACAATAGTGTCAATTCCTGCCCCAACCCAATACTTCTTATTAAATCCTTTTACAAACATACACATCCATGATTCCATCCAAGCCTTTTAATTAATTCTTTGAATTAAAGCCAAAACGGAAAACACACACATCAGAGCAATGAGATGAACATCGTAATCCTTGATTATTCTATTCAAAATTATGATATGTTTGTACAGAGGAGAGAATTGAGCTCGAGATATAACATCATAGCTTAAATGCTAGTATTGTTACGAAACATCTAATCTTCATAAGTTTAAAACCCATTTACAAGATAACCCTAACCCTAAATTGTCTTAACATTCAAAAAAGTTCATACAATTTTCTCTGCCACTATACCTAGACTCGACCTTCAAAATATATCTAACTTGCCAACCACTTTTCTGGCCTTGAAATCCTTCTTATAGAAAACGAAGGAGCAAACACGCATCGCGCCAGAAATTACACACATCACCGGTCAATTGGACCGCTATGTGCCAATTCAAAATTATGATCAAAACCACCAAGTCCCGAAGCATCTTTCTGTTGATTCAACTCATTACACAAAAGCCACAACATTTGTTACACCTCAAAACCTATGCCCAAATTTACCATGGAACAAAACCAAAATCAGTTATACCATAACCACCAAGCTATCAGCTGTCAGTAATAGACACTATTTCATTCCTCTTCAGTTAAGTACTTGTCCACCGAATTCTGATATTCCTCATCCATTGGCCAATTAAAATTCACCACCTCCCTTACCTTGGTATTGTAAGGTGTGAATTTCACTGCAACTTGGTTGGCCTCCCTCTCAAATGACTCTAAGAACGTGCTGGTGTTAATTATTTGATCCATGTTGTTTACCAACAAATCATGATTCGATTCATCACAAATCAATTTGATTTGTGCATTAATAATCTCTTCTGCCCTATCTTACCATTTTTGCAATGTCTCAATATTTCCCTGTGCATCTATTATATATGGAAAAAAGGTATCATTCCAATCATCAAAACTATTTACTAATTCTCCAATTTTCCTGCTCAAATTATCAGGCAAAGCCTGAAATCCCTTCAATGATTTCACAAAGATTTGAGTAGGCTTTAATGACTGGGGCCTGTTATTTGCATCAAATCCAGAAGCCTTAAGCATAGCATCTAAATCAATGGCTTGAGGGACCCACTTCTCAACCAGAGGTAGAACCATGTCTCGGTCCCTATTAATATTTTGTATTCCATTCAAGAATAAAGAATATAAAGAATGTACAGTTGGCAACCTAGAAACTATCTTCTCATTTAAATGACTTAAAACAGTGTCAACCACCTCATTGTGTTTAGCCACAGCACCATCCTCACTCGCCCTTAGGGCATCCTGTAATTCTGTGATTTTATTCATTATCTACTTTTTGGTAGGATCTACAGAATACTCAACCTCCTCTTCAATTGGCCTTGGTGCAGGGCTATCAACAGGTGTCTGAATTGGGGATCCAGGAGTAGAAATGATTGGGACAATAGGGGGAAATGACCCCAAAGTAGTATGTATTGCTCTGGTAGCAGGGGCACTGGACAATTCTCCCACCTGCCCGTATCTTAGTCTATCTACTTCAGACTGCAGCTCAACATTTCTTTGCTGCATTCTACTATACTCCCCAATTATTGCATTGCACTTCTCCATCAAGCTTTTCTTTTCAGCTTCATCTCTTTCAACTGTCTTCTGGGCCAATTTGGCCACATTCAGTGTCAAGCTTGAGGCCTCTGTTATTGAGGTTTCCGAAGCTCTCTTGATGATAAGCCCACCCCTTAAATTTGGGCTAATATCAGCCACATTCGGTTTTCTACCTTGAGGTGCCAATGCCCATATGGCTAAAGTCTCATACTCCTCACTAAAGGCAGAGTCTTGTAGGGATGCCTTGACTTCCTCTTCACTACTTTGCATAGGATGCTTTGACTACATGATAGCATTGAATGTTACAGCATCAACTATGTCCCACTCAAGGAGAAGTAAGACACAACCTGAGATACAAGTATCCTTCCTTCATCAGGAGTGATGTTCTTGAATTGTTCCATTAATTCAGCTTTGACCTCATTAGCATTCTCCTGGTCAAACCTATCAAGTCTTGATTCCCTCCTTCTCTTGCATTTGTCCTGATATTCTTCAAGTTTCATCCTCCATATCAACTACAAGAATACAGGAGTTTTCACGAAGGCATCATCATCCAAGAATGCCTTGCAGGCCACCATTCTGGCATCTTGTACACACTGCCCCTTTATATCCATATCAGTTAGCACTAATTGTGCTGATCTAGGAGGGGAGGAGATGCCAACCTGCATGTCCTGATCAGTTACAATTATCTCATCCACCAGAACCTCTTGTGATTCCTCAACTATTTGCCTCTTAAGGCTTGGCTCTGATGGCAGCTCCACAGTGTCATCCCTAGGTGGTGAGTCTAGATCCACAATCTTTATCCCTCTAGGATTTTTGATCCCATAGCCCAATTGTGATGATGTTTTCATTATTTGTTTGTCCTTTTTATCTCCTGCCTCTTCATCACTGCTACCATTTCTCTTCCTTCTGTATAAAGGCATGTCCCTTGGTGGCTAATAGGTTGGCCTTTCTTCCTCAGGTCTCACCTCTAGTCCCTGAATTTTCCGGTCCACTTCCAAATTGATCTTCTTAGTTCTCAAGTTGTTCATAATCTCTCTGAAATTATTCATTAGGAAATCAATTCTTTTGTGAAATGGAGTGAACTCCATCAGTGGATCATATTTTGGATCCAACTTATGCACCATGGCCAGCATTTTCTCATAAGCAATCCATTTCTCTTTATTTAATTCCTGCTGGCTCAAATTAAATTCATTCCTAATCAAATCTTCAAGAAAATTGAAAACATGAGCCAACTTGCCACCCTTAATTCTTTGTCTAAACAGGGCAAAGAATCCCTCAGGGTCATGCTGCCTCATAAATCCACTCCTCAAATGGTAATCATCAAAATATCTTGCAAAGTGAACCCATCCTCCCTTGGAAAATACAAAGTCTGAAACAACAGTATAATTTGGGAACAAAGTCCCTTTCCCTCTTCCTATCAAATTGTCTTCATCAATGCAACCCAGTTGCCACAAGACCTTTGCAAATCCCATCCTTGATGATACATTATACGGGAGAATATGAGGAGCTCCTTAAAAACCATAAACCTTTAAGACAGTGCTTACAGGGTATAGAATTATGTCACCCCAATTATGACACACCTTTAAACTAGGCTTCCTTGCTTTGGGTCAAAGGAAATCATGCACATCCTCAAGAATCCTTGGCACATTCACCATCAGTCTAGCTCTGAGCCTAGAAGCAAAGCAGTTATCAAACTGCACAAAGCTATCACCTCCCTTGTTGCAAGATAAATCTGCACTCCAAGCCTACACCGGTAATCTTTCTCCATTCACCTCCAGCCTCAACTCCATTTTCTCTAAGAACAAGTCGGAATTCTCATACAAGAACATATGCATTAATAAGGAGTACCAGTGTCCCCCACATATAAGTTCAACAACCCTCATGTATCCTTTTAGCAAGGAAAGAAGCATAGTCATACACTACAGAAAAGTTAGGATGTTGAATTTGAGCCCCCATAAACATATAGGCAATGGGCATCACGGTATTAGGGCTAAAACCTAAAATTTGGAAAAGTGAATAGAAAGTTTCCAAGAAATGATCAGCAAAACAACTCAACTTGAAATATTCTTGATCAATCGAGCTGATGTGAATCGTTGAACTACCTGCCCTGGCTAGATGAGGAGGAAGCAATTTTGATCTAAAAAGAGGTTTTGTTTTGGCAAACTCTTGCTTCATTTCCTCAAGGTCTATCTAGACCAAGAATGAGCCATATTCACTCAAATCAAAAACCCGCCGAATCACATTTGCATTTATATTCAGTAAAACCTCGCCATCATTATCCCTGATAATCCTTGTGATAGGATCATATCTTGCAGCCACTGCCCTGAGTAAGTCAACATCAAGAAACACATTCGGTACCACAAGCTTTCCCATATCATATCTCCAACCATTTAAAAAAGGACGAGACACATTTTGCTGCCCATACCATCTTTTAAACAATTCCAAACCCGTCATTAGTACCCTAGCATCTACAATGTTATAGGTTTTATATCTCAATCCTTCACCTAAGGTTGTCCCTCTCATTAAAACCAAAGCCCTCTTCTTGTCGTTTGTTGACAAAGGAATTGGTCAAGGAAATTGTCATGTAGATTCCTTTGCAAGTAATCAATATGGCCAAAATGTTGCTTTGTTGGTGCCATTTCAAACAACTAGGGCTTCTCCTAAGATCAAATTGTGAACAAAGTAGGGATACCCAAAATGAAACTACAATAGAATTTTGCAATTTCCCACAATTCAAAAGAAACAGTAACCCTAGAACCTTAATCAAGAAAAAACCATGATCAACACAACATAACCCTCCACAAGAATCACATTTGAACAGAACAGTGAGAAAGAAAATAACTCACAGAAATTCGCGCCCTTCAGAAGATTAAACCCTACTGATTTCTTTGAAAACTCTATCTTTGGCTCTGGACCGCTTCGAAAACACTTGAATGCCTAAGTGGTGAAAGCAGTTTGAAATTAAATTCTTAGAATTTATAAAAAATGGCCCGTAGACGTCTCATCCGCCATTAAAGCTTACTTGCATACCACACCAACGACTTCAATTGTATTTGATGCAAATTTAAATCTTCACCGTCAATCTCTTGTTTCTGTCAGATCATCGAACGGTCCTCCTTAAAAAGGCTAACAACATCTCCACATCATTTTCAAGGGCCCACCATAATATGCAGCGCCAAAATAATACACGTGGCGCCCACCCACAATATCGCGAACATTAAACTCCCTTCAGTTTAGGATCACGTGATGGCGGGCAACCATTGATTTTCTTCATCGGTGATTATGATCATACATAACAAGGAGCAGCACCAATACCTATCCACTGAGCAGCTTTTTCACCAAGATTAAAACATTACCGTTGATTATGAGCACGTGCATCTCACATGAAGTTTAGTAACCCGCTCAATAATGCACTAAAGTCTGACACACATATTAAACACTTTATTCACTCTTTTCAGCACCAGCAACCTGGGACACGTGGCACCAACCTGCGAGATCACGATCACCAAACAGCCAGCGGTGATGTCATCGCAGGATCGTGGGGTGTTGTCAGGATCAATCGCAGGGAAATCAACGGTCATCAAATAACACCTACAAAACATTAAAGTTACTTAGAAGAAAAATAAGGGGAAGGGGACACCACCTAGTGCAACGACAGCCGATGACTCAATGTTGTTTTAAAAGCATAGGGCACGGACCGACTCAGACCTTGGTAAATAAAAGGAGGCCAGTGAAATATTTAACATTTTCATTAAAAAGGGCTAGGCCTAGATGATTCAATGGGACATAAGTTATTTTTAAAACCTCTTAAAAAAAGTAATGATGTCAAAGATCCAACCAAAGACAAAACACCAAGGGTTTATGAAAGCAAAGCAAAATTCCAGCCCTAGGTGCCTTCTGAATAATCAAGACAAACTAGTAATAAAAGGAAACCAGGGACCTAAAATTGAAACTCCACCAATGGCTCCAGTTGGGGACGTTCATTCCACTGGAATGAAGAGATAATAACAGAATCTCAGGTAGAGCAGACCAATTGCAGAGACAACCAAAAGGATTATCCAGAAAGACAATCCCACAAAAAGAAACCTACAACAAACTTATATACAAACCTATATACAAAACTATATACAAACCTAAACCTATTGTTCATGGAAAACAATACCTCAACTAAAGTATAACTTCAAGAATTGTCCATGAACTGGCAATTCAAGAATATAACCTGTCATTTCTTGAAGGAAATATGAATCCTCCCCCCACTTATCAATTATCAAGAATGGTCCTAGCCAAATTGTGTCAAATTTACCATGTTTCCCCTTATCTTCCAATTTGGCGTTCCATATCAAAATCATATCTCCATTCTGGAAATTTCTTGCAATTGTCCTCTTGTCATACAAATTTTTCACCTGCAACTATAATTTGGCATTTCTTATTTGAGCTTCCCTCCTAGTTTCATCCAGCTCTATGAGAGCTTCCACTCTCAATTGCATTTTGTCTTCTATCTCATTATCATACATCTAGACAAATCTATACATTTCCATGAGATTATTTTGGAGCAACCTTACATTTATCCCATAGACTAAATCAAATGGGGCACATCCTATTGTTTTCTTCACAGTCACCCTGTCTGCCCAAACTGCTAATTTTAATTTAGAATCCCATGCCTTCTTATTTTGATCTAGGATTCTCTTGATAATCTTCATCAAGATTTTATTGCTTTATTTTTCTTGTCCATTCCCTTGTGGATGGTAAGGTGATGAATAAGAGACTTGGATGCCATATTTTCCACAAAATTCCATATATTCCTTAGACCTAAAACAAATTGCGTTGTTTGACACAATCCTTTTAGGACATCCAAATCTAGTCACTATATTATTCATTAAGAAATCAATTACCACCTTACTAGTTGCTTTCTTTGTTGGGATCGCTTCCACCCACTTGGTAAAGTAATCAGTGGCCACCAATATCCATGAATGACCCCCACTTGATTTGCATGCTATCTCTCCTACAAAATCAATACCCCATTGCTAGAATGGAGATTGAACTACAACCGGTTTTAAAGGTAAGTTAGCAGAGAAATTTAACTTACCAAAGAAAGACTGACAAGCATCACCTGTCTTCACTAATTGATGTGCATCCTTGAAAATAGTAGGCCACCAGAAGCCAGTCCGCATTATTTTGTGTGCAGTAGTTTTGGCCATATAATGCCCTCCGCAAACTCCACTATGCATCTCATTCAAGAGTTCCTTTGCTTGCTCCTGGTCTACACATTTTAGCATAACACCCTCTCCATTTCTCCACCAGAGCCTTCTTGTTATGATAACATACTTGATAGCATGTAACTTCAATGTCCTCTTTTCATTCTCACTCAAATCATCAGGACATTTCATCTTTTTCAAGTAATAGACCACACCCTTATACCAATCAGAATGTTCCATGTCACATATGTATGGTCTCTCCTCTTCTTCAAGCAAATTTATCTGATTTGCTTCAAGATTACTTTGGGTCATAAGTTTGGCCAATCCTTGTCCCCTTACTAACTTGGTAATCTGAATTTCAATGTTGAATTCTTGGATCCTATTAATCCATCTACATCTTCTTCCTGACACTTCTTGTTGTGTAAAAATGTCCTTCACAGCAGCACTGGGCACATAAGCAATTATGGTAGCTCCCATCAAATAGGGCCTAAAAGCTTTGACTGCTTTTACTAATGCATATGCCTATTTTTCATTTATATCATACTTGAGTTCTACAGCCTACAAGGATTTTCTGAAAAAAGATATAGGTTGTTCAAAACCTTCAGCATTCTTTTGTAATAACATGGCTTCAATTGTGTGGAAAGAAGCAAATGAGAAAATCTGCAAAGGTTTGGAAAAATCTGGGGTCCTCAACACAGGTGCTTCCTTAATAGCTTGTTTGATATCATGGAAAGCTCATACTGATGCTTCTTCCCATTCGACCTTGGCCCCTTTCTTAAGCATCTTAGAAATAGGGTGAACCACTTCAGCAAAATTTGTAATGAATCTTCTCAAAAAAATTATTTGCCCAAAGAAAGACTGGATTCCTTTGACATTTCTGGGTTGCAAGACCTTATCTATTTCCTTTACCCTTTCTGGATCAATTGTAACTCCATCCTTAGAAACAATATGTCCCAACAACTTCCCTTCCCTTACTCCAAAAGTGCACTTCCTGGGATTTAGGGAAATACCATATTCTAATGCCCTAATGAATATTTTCTCAAGATGCTCACAATGATCATCTTCCTTCTTGGAATACGTCCTTAAATCATCCTGATAAATTACCAAGAACAAATTAATGAAATCTGAGAATGCCACATCCATGGCTCTCTGTAAAGTAGCCCCTGCATTTGTTAGACCAAAAGGCATTCTCACATATACATAAGTCCCCCAAGGTGTAGTGAAAGCTATCTTAAATTGTTCAGATTCCTTAACCATGACTTGGTTGTAACTAGAAAACCCATCCATCATGGACATTAACTCACAGCCTGTCACTCTTTGCAACATGGCCTCCATATTCGACAATGGATAATTATCCTTTAATGAAGACATTCAAATTTCGGAAATCTACACCTAATCTAATATCTCCATTCTTTTTTCTCACGGGCACCATATTAGATACCCAAGATGAATGTCTAATTGGTTTGATGATTCCAGCATCTCTTAACTTAGTAAGTTCTTCTTGCATTTTTGGAGCCAAGGTGGGATTAATAGGTCTCTGCTTTTTCCTAAAAGGCTTGGCATCACTATTCAAAGGAATCTCATGTTGAAACAAATCCTGCCTATAAGCCTTAAGATCATCATAAGACCAAGCAAACACATGTCTGAACTTTCTTAACAAATCAACCAGCATCTTTCTTACCTTTGGTGACAATTTCTTTCCAATATACACCATTTTTGGTAATGCATCTGTCCCTAGGTTTATTTCCTCCAAGTCATTAGGATGGGAAGCAGCACAATTAGCCTTAGTCCTATCCTAGTTGTCAAACACTCTTTCAAGAACAACTAAACCCTTAGGAATGGTGTTAGTTTTTAACTGAATAACTTCATTTCCAAACACAATATCTTTACCATCAAATTTTTCAACAAAGGCTCCAAAATCTATTTCTTGATTTTCATACTCATCCACACAACTTAAAAATCTTAATATATCATCATCACTGTCAAAAACCTGCCAATGCTTAATATTATCAGGAACAGATGGTTTGGTTTGCACTTCAACCTTTGAAATTCTAGCATAAATCATGTCATCCGGCCTTAGTGCGATATTTTCTAACAAATCCGCCACCTTATTATGAACTCTTTCCATCCAATTTATCCCAAAAGCATCAAAACTTTCCAATTCATCCCAAACAGCATTTCTATATTGTTTCAACCTTTTATTCTTTGACACATATAGGGACCTGACTTGGGAAATCATAAGCTCAAAATCTCCAATCACTTTAAGCTTCTTGATCCCATGTTTTTGAGCCAATTTTAACCCTAACAACAATGCTTCATATTCGGCTACGTTGTTAGTGCAATCAAATAATAGGGTGAAATAAAATTTGAAATTTTTTCCACCTAGCAATCTTAACAACACACCTGCACCAGATCCCTCCTTTGAATTAGCACCATCAAAAAACATAGTCCACACATCATCAGTTTCTGACAGATTTTCAACTTCTGTATCAATTGGTGTAACAAACTTATCACAATTACTAGGGGATTCTTCAGCCTTGAACTCATTTATGCCACAGTCAATAAAACATGTCAGATCCTCAGTCAGACCATGCTCAATCATATGAGGGACCTTTGATTCTCTTTTGACCTTGACATCTTTTCCATCAATGCAAAAGGTAGCAAATGACAAATTGCCTCCCATTGATGCACTCCACTTCCTTGATAATAGCATTCCAAAATGAGGGGGAATGTCCGCAACTAAAACAGTCATGGCCAGAACCTTATCAGGATACTGGGTCAGCACATAAGGCAAGGCCTTGATGGTCCCAATAACAGGCACCTCTCTCGAATCCAATGCATAACATTTACCTTGAGTAGCATCAACTGTCAAGCCCATTACTTCCATAATCTTTACTAGCATGACATTATTTGATGCTCATGAGTCTATCATGCAATTCCTCAGAGTTCTCCCATTTATATCAATACTTAAGAAAAAAGGGGTGATGTTCTCCAAGCAAATATTGACAGAATTCCCCAGGTATATAGGGGGAATTTGAGTTATAATTCCCTCTAACTCTTTCACTTTTATTTCTTCCTTTTCCCTGGTTTCTTTACAATTTCCTTGTTCAACTTTACTGCTCAGAATTCCAGTAATCAAGGCTATTGTCTTTTCTCTATGCTCATCTATTCTCATCATCTCGAGCCAGGGTACAGTAACTTTAACTTGAGACAACACTTGAAATATATCCATAGGTGTGTATTTGGATAGGTTAGGAATCATACCATCATTAGTTTCTTTCTTCTCCAAATGTTGTTTTCCTTCAAGTTTCCTTGGCTTTTCCTCTGGAATTGACTCAGCAGATTTGGCATTCACTTTGGTTTTTACCACTAGAGGAGTAGCATCTTCACTGGGCTTTTGGATCTCAGTCCTTTTTTCCCATATCCTGTCATTCTTGACATCCTTGATTTTGACAGCATCATTTTTGCTATCTTCTTTAGCATCCTTACTCTTGCCCTTTTGTTCCTTAATGAAAAGGCCAGCAGGTTTTCCCTGCTCACCACCCACAGTCCTATTTCTTAACTGTAATGTACTTCTCATCTGAGCAGCCATCTCTTCAGTTAACCGGGCAATCTCATCTTCTGATGGTCTTCTTAAGGATACTGGATCCTTAGCCTGTTCCATATTGCAGGCATGATGGCCACACTCACCTTCTTCATCAGAAAAAACTTGTTGATGGTATAATTCGCTTTTCTATCGTTGACTATTCACATCAACCTATTGTAATTCCTCATTAGAAGAAAAATCAACCTCATCAATATATGACTGGGCCATACAACAATCTACATCATCTTGCTCGAAATCAGGAGTCTACTGTTGAACATTCTCTTCTTTTCCTTCAACAATAATTAGTTGAGCAACGCCACAATAATCCTAATCATGTGGGTGTTCAAACACCTCACACCATGGCCTATCTTGAGCCAGATTTGTAGAATTCTTATGCAAAGGATCTAGCATCTGTTGATCAGTTTTAGGCTTCTGGATAGGTAGTATTGGTTTTCCATCCTTCCAATTTGTATTGTAGGGATCATTATGCAATCTAGGAGGTTTGTCACTTCTATTATACTGCTGCTTATCACCTCCAAGACCCTTCTCTTGTTTAGCAACAACATATTTTATATCCTTCAAAGTTCTAAGGACCTTATCCCACTTCTCATCATCTTTAATGCCTGCAATAGAGACTTTCTCAGTTTTATCTCTAGGATTCTTCAAAAGAGTAGGCTATTCCCTCCTTCCATACTTACCAGAAGCTCTTCTATTGCTTTCAATATTAATAGCTGCTCTAAAAGCATCCCTCACAGTTTGAGGGTCCTTGTCTCGGAGAAGATATGCCATTTTAGCATCAAAAGCATTGAAATAAGTAGTTAAACAAACATTTTCATCAAGCTTCATCACTTGAAACAACTTATACATTTCCTTTTGAAACCTAAGGTTAAACTTTGTTGCAGGCTCATTAGCTGATCTTTTTATAGTATTGAACTCATTCAACATAAAACTAGCATTTGTCTTGTCACCATATTGTTCTTTAAAGCATTTTTCAAACTCCTCCCATGAGCCAATACTGGCATTCGGTAAGCCCCTATACCAATCCCTTGCATATTATGTCAAGGATTGGACAAACAATTTCATCATCACATCTTCATGTTCTACCTCATAATCATTTAGCATATCCATGAAACCTTTCAAGTGCTCCTTTGCTGAAAAGGCATTATTCCCAGCAAATTTGTTCATCTTTTCCCTTAACTCATCAAGGATAGGATTCGAGTACCCAGGAATACCATCAAAAAATAGTTGCCTATATATTTCCAATTGTATAGGTCTCCTTTGGAATAATCCATCAACTTTCTGAGGGTTATCACCCACAACTCTATTATGCGGTTTAGAACCACCTTGATGTGAATTAACAAATTGGGTTACCTGAACCTTTGGGTCAGAATTATTTGTGATATTCTCCTGAATAAGTTTAGGATCATTTTTCAAAATCTCCTGATGACCTGATGAAGTTGTGGCTTGTGCAACTTCACCCAGACTTGTCATTTTTAGGAAACTTATTTTCCTTCTCTTCTCTGCATTTGCATCCTCCATTTCAATCCTTTCTAATTCTTTTGCTAAAGCTTCCCCTTCCCTTCTAGCCTTTTCTAAGGCAGTCTCTGCTTGTGATGATACACTTGGGAGGGGATCTTTTTTAGGCTGGTGGGAAACCATCCTTTCATTTATCTTGATCCCTATAGCCTTCTCTTTTCCTTTGTCTGCAACAGGATTCAAGGTTTCAGATCAGTGGGCTTTGGTTGGATTTTAGCTTGACCCTCCGGACCCACTTTGGTCATTGGCTTCACTTCCTTATCAACAATTTGTTGTACAATAGGACCATTTTCTTCTAGGTCCGATCTACTTTGGTTCAGGAGTTTCATAGTTTCCAACTATCTAATTAACCTATCCCTTTCAATAATAGCACTCACCAAGTCTGCTTCCTTCTCTTTGTCCTTCTTTTTCCTAAGCTCAGCCTACTTTTGGATTTGTTGTCTCAAAGAACTAATATCCCCAAAAACATCTTCGGGGTCAGGAAAAGTTATATCAGAACTTGATGTCTCACTTAAATCTATCAAATATATTACCTCTTGTCTGAATAATAAAGGGGTTCCATCATCATCATCAGGAGGAGGAGGCACATCACTGGTGCATTCTTTGTGATGGCCTCGACTTCTACTCCTACTTCTCTTAATATATTGGACATTAACAGGCCCTTTATTATGACATGTTACATCCTCTTGAACAGGTGTATTAAACAATGCATCAAAAAATCAACAGCTATCTGATTCAGAATGTCTAGACACATGCTCAAAAGTCTCAGGGATAGGATGTAGAGGCTTACTTGTACCTTGATGTACAGGATTTTGGGACGCGGGAGCGGCATTGCTGGTTTCTGGTTTCTTCTTTATCCAATCTCTCTTCTTTGTTTTAGGAAGTTCACCTTCCAACCTGGATTCTGGGTAGTTCTTCATGAATGACTTGGTACTTTTCATTTCTCTAGGATTGTTCAAAGATCTTTCAACTTGTATAAAACTTCAAATAAAGTGCACACTGGTGCAGAGACTGTCAGAGTCGCCACCCAATTATCTTGGGAATATCCACTATTCAAAAACACATGGTAATACCTTAAAAGATCCTCAGAACTTATCGTACTGACAATACACAAGACACATTACATGAGGTATATGCAACATGTGAAATAACACACTTAATTGGATAAAGAAACACAATGCCCAATGCTCAACCTTCAAATCATAGAAATACTATGGTAGACTCTATGCAAAATGGATAACCGATCCAATGACAAGAAGCATTCAAGCTAATGTCCCCAGTAGAGTGGCCATTTTGTTGGTGTTTTTTCTTGTAAACCAGGTTTGTCTCCTAATCTACCTATGGAATTGCCAATTCCAATCAAGGGCAGCTCAGAGGACCTGGACCAACTGATGAGGATTTTAAAAATAACCTCCTACACTTTGGGCTCTGCAAGACCCAGGAGGGTGGTCCTTATAATGTGTTTATGATCTCTACACCAAATTCATAAACAATCATTAAAAATTCACAGATAATCCCAAAAAAAACTCAACAGAATAGGATACCACTAAAATGAATTGGCATTTCATCAAAAATATCAACTACTTGGAGCATGAGATGATTACAACATTATTCTGTAACTTATGATAGTCATTTTATTTTCAGTTTGGCATCAAGCCCTAAGCAAAGACACACAGACGCAAGGTTTCACAAACTCATACAATTTAGATCAGTGCCATATACCATTGGGGAGTCAAATTCATACACATTCACGATTCAACAACAGATTTAAATACTTAGCACCCATGATCCCTGACAATATTGCATTACAATAGTGTCAATTCCTGCCCCAACCCAATACTTCTTATTAAATCCTTTTACAAACATACCCATCCATGATTCCATCCAAGCATTTTAATTAATTCTTTGAATTAAAGCCAAAACGGAAAACACACACATCAGAGCAATGAGATGAACATCGTAATCCTTGATTATTCTATTCAAAATTATGATATGTTTGTACAGAGGAGAGAATTGAGCTTGAGATATAACATCATAGCTTAAATGCTAGTACTGTTACGAAACATCTAATCTTCATAAGTTTAAAACCCATTTACAAGATATCCCCAGCCCTAAATTGCCTTAACATTCAAAAAAGTTCTTACAATTTGCTCTACCACTATACCTAGACTCGACCTTCAAAATATATCTGACTTGATAACCACTTTTTTGGCCTTGAAATCCTTCTTATAGAAAACGAAGGTGCAAACAAGCATCGGGCCAGAAATTACACATGTCACCAGTCAATTGGACCGCCATGTGCCAATTCAAAATTATGATCAAAACCACCAAGTGCTAGAGCATCTTTATGTTGATTCAACTCATTACACAAAAGCCACAACATTTGTTACACCTCAAAACCTGTGCCCAAAGTTACCATGGAACAAAACCAAAATCAGTTATACCATAACCGCCAAGCTGTCAGCTGTCAATAATAGACACTGTTTCATTCCTCTTCAGTTAAGTACTTGTCCACCCAATTCTGATATTCCTTATCCGTTGGCCAATTAAAATTCACCACCTCCCTTACCTTGGTATTGTAAGGTGTGAATTTCACCGCAACTTGGTTGGCCTCCCTCTCAAATGACTCTAAGAACGTGCTGGTATTAATTATTTTATCAATGTTGTTTACCAACAAATCATGATTCGATTCATCACAAATCAATTTGATTTGTGCATTAATAATCTCTTCTGCCCTATCTTACCATTTTTGCAATGTCTCAATATTTCCCTGTGCATCTATTATATATGGCAAAAAGGTATCATTCCAATCATCAAAACTATTTACTAATTCTCCAATTTTCCTGCTCAAATTATCAGGCAAAGCCTGAAATCCCTTTAATGATTTCACAAAGATTTGAGTAGGCTTTAATGACTGGGGCCTGTTATTTTCATCAAATCCAGAAGCCTTAAGCATAGCATCTAAATCAATGGCTTGAGGGACCCACTTCTCAACCAGAGGTAGAACCATGTCTCGGTCCCTATTAATATTTTGTATTCCATTCAAGAATAAAGAATATAAAGAATGTACAGTTGGCAACCTAGAAACTATCTTCTCATTTAAATGCCTTAAAACAGTGTCAACCACCTCATTGTGTTTAGCCACAGCACCATCCTCACTCGCCCTTAGGGCATCCTGTAATTCTGTGATTTTATTCATTATCTACTTTTTGGTAGGATCTACAGAATACTCAACCTCCTCTTCAATTGGCCTTGGTGCAGGGCTATCAACAGGTGTCTGAATTGGGGATCTAGGAGTAGAAATGATTGGGACAATAGGGGGAAATGACCCCAAAGTAGTATGTATTGCTCTGGTAGCAGGGGCACTGGAGGATTCTCCCACCTGCTCGTATCTTAGTCTATCTACTTCAGACTGCAGCTCAACATTTCTTTGTTGCATTCTACTATACTCCCCAATTATTGCATTGTACTTCTCCATCAAGCTTTTCTTTTCAGTTTCATCTCTTTCAGCTGTCTTTTGGGCCAATTTGGCCACATTCAGTGTCAAGCTTGTGGCCTCTGTCGTTGAGGTTTCAGAAGCTCTCTTGATGATAAGCCTGCCCCTTAAATTTGGACTAATATCAGCCACATTCGGTTTTCTACCCTAAGGTGCCAATGCCCATATGGCTAAAGTCTCATACTCCTCACTAAAGGCAGAGTCTTGTAGGGCTTCCTTGACTTCCTCTTCACTACTTTGCATAGGATGCTTGGACTGCATGATAGCATTGAATGCTACAACATCAACTATGTCCCACTCAGGGAGAAGTAAGACACCAGCCTGAGATACAAGTTTCCTTCCTTCATTAGGAGTGATGTTCTTGAATTGTTCTATTAATTCGGCTTTGACCTCATCATCATTCTCCTGGTCAGACCTATCAAGTCTTGATTCCCTCCTTCTCTTGCATTTGTCATGATATTCTTCAAGTTTCATCCTCCATATCAACTGCAAGAATACAGGAGTTTTCACAAAGGCATCATCATCCAAGAATGCCTTATAGGCCACCATCCTAGCGTCTTGTACACACTGCCCCTTTATATCCACATCAGTTAGCACTAATTGTGCATATCTAGGAGGGGAGGGGATGCCAACCTGCATGTCCTAATCAGTTACAATTATCTCATCCACCAGAACCTCTTGTGATTCCTCAACTCTTTGCCTCTTAAGGCTTGGCTCTGATGGCAACTCCACAGTGTCATCCCTAGGTGGTGAGTCCAGATCCACAATCTTTATCCCTCTAGGCTTTCTGATCCCATAGCCCAATTGCGATGATGTTTTCATTGTTTGTTTTCCCTTTTTATCTCATGCCTCTTCATCACTACTACCATTTCTCTTCCTTCTGTATAAAGGCATGTACCTTGGTGGCTGATAGGTTGGCCTTTCTTCCTCAGGTCTCACCTCTAGTCCCTGAATTTTTTGGTCCACTTCCAAATTGATCTTCTTAGTTCTCAAGGTGTTCATAATCTCTCTAAAATTGTTCATCAGGAAATCAATTATTTTGTGAAATGGAGTGAACTCCATCAGTGGATCATATTTTGGATCCAACTTATGCACCATGGGCAACATTTTCTCATAAGCAATCCATTTCTCTTTATTTAATTCCTGCTGGCTCAAATTAAATTCATTCCTAATCAAATCTTCAAGAAAATTGAAAACATGAGCAAACTTGCCACCCTTAATTCTTTGTCTAAACAGAGCAAAGAATCCCTTAGGGTCATGCTGCCTCATAGATCCACTCCTCAAATGGTAATCATCAAAATATCTTGCAAAGTGAACCCATCCTCCCTTGGAAAATACAAAGTCTGAAACAACAATATAATCTGGGAACAAAGTCCCTTTCCCTCTTCCTATCAAATTGTCTTTGTGAATGCAACCCAGCTACCACAAGACCTATGAAAATCCCATCCTTGATGATACATTATATGAGAGAATATGAGGAGCTCCCTGAAAACCATAAACCCTTAAGACAGTGCTCATAGGGTATAGAATTATGTCACCCCAATTATGACACACCTTTAAATCAGGCTTCCTTGCTTTGGGTGGGAGGAAATCGTGCACATCCTCAGGAATCCTTGGCACATTCACCATCAGTCTAGCTCTGAGCCTAGAAGCAAAGCAATTATTAAACTGCACAAAGCTGGCACCTCCCTTGTTGCAAGATAAATCTGCACTCCAAGCCTGCACTGGTAAACTTCCCCCATTCACCTCCTACCTCAACTCCATTTTCTCTAAGAAGAAGTCGACATTCTCATACAAGAACATATGCATTAATAAGGAGTACCAAAATAAAGGAGTACTAGTGTCCCCCACATATAAGTTCAACAAACCCTCATGTATCCTTTCAGCAAGGAAAGAATCATAGTCATACACTACAGAAAAGTTAGGATGCTGAATTTGAGCCCCCATAAACATATAGACAATGGGCATCACAGTATTAGTGCTGAAACCTAAAATTTGGCAAAGTGAATAGAAAGTTTCCAAGAAATGATCAGCAAAACAGCTCAACCTGAAAGGTTCCCGATCAGTCAGGCTGATGTGAATCGTTGAACTACCCGCCCTGGCTAGATGAGGAGGAAGCAATTTTGATCTGAAAAGAGGTTGTGTTTTGGCATACTCCTGCTTCATTTCCTCAAGGTCTATCTAGACCATGAATGAGCCATATTCACTCAAATCAAAAACCCGCCGAATCACATCTGCATTTATATTCAGTAAAATCTTGCCATCATTATCCCTGATAATCCTTGTGACAGGATCATATCTTGCGGCCACTGCCCTGAGTAGGTCAACATCAAGAAACACATTCGGTACCACAAGCTTTCCCATATCATATCTCCAACCATTTGAAAAAGGATGAGACGCATTTCCCTGCCCATACCATCTTTTAAACAATTCTAAACCCGTCATTGGTACCCTAGCATCTGCAATGTTATAGGTTTTATATCTCAATCCTTCACCTAAGGATGTCCCTCTCATTAAAACCAAACCCCTCTTCTTTTCTTTTGTTGATAAAGGGAATTGGTCAAGCAAATCATCATATAGATTCCTTTGCAAGTAATCAATATGACCAGAATGCTGCTTTGTTGGCACCATTTCAAACAACTAGGGTTTCTCCTAAGATCAAATTGTGAACAAACTATGGCTACCCAAAATGAAATTACAGTAGAATTTTGCAATTTTCCACAATTCAAAAGAAATAGTAACCGTAGAACCTTAATCAAGAAAAAATCCTGATCAACACAACATAACCCTCCAAAGAATCACATTTGAACAGAACAATGATAAAGAAAATAACTCATGGAAATTCGCGCCCTGCAAAAGATCAAACCCTGCTGTGATTGCGTTGAAAAATCTATCTTTGGCTCTGGACCGCTTCGAAAACACTTGAATGCCTTAGTGGTGAAAGCAGTCTGAAATTAAATTCTTAGAATTTATGAAAAATGGCCCATAGATGTCTCATCCGCCATTAAAGCTTACTTGCATACTGTGCCAACGACTTCAATTGTATTTGATGCAAATTTAAATCTTCACCGTCGATCTCTTGTTTCTGTTAGATCATCGAACGGTCCTCCTTAAAAAGGTTGACAACATCTCCACATCATTTTCAAGGGCCCACCATAATACGCAGTGCCAAAAGAATACACGTGGCGCCCGCCTGCGATATCGTGAACATTAAACTCCCTTCAGTTTAGGATCACACGATGGTGGGCAACCGTTTATTTTCTTCATCAGTGATTACGATCATACATAACAAGGAGCAACACCAATACCTATCCGCCGAGCAGCTTTTTCACCAAGATTAAAACATCGCCGTTGATTATGAGCACATGCATCTCACATGAAGTTTAGTAACCTGCTCAATAATGCACTAAAGTTCGACACACATATTAAACACTTTATTCACTCTTTTCAGCACTAACAACCTGGGACACGTGGTGCCAGCCCGCGATGTCACGATCACCAAACAACCAGCGGTGATGTCATCGTGGGATCGCGAGGTGCAGTCAGGATCACCCGCAGGGAAATCAACGGTCATCAAATAACCCCTGCAAAACATTAAAGTTACTTAGAAGAAAAATAAGGGGAAGGGGACATCGCCTAGGGAAACAACAGTCGATGACTCAATGTTGTTTTAAAAGCATAGGGCATAGACCGACTCAGACCTTAGTAAATAAAAGGAGGCCAGCGAAATATTTAACATTTTCATTAAAAAGGGCCAGGCCTAGACAATTCAATGGGACATAAGTTTTTTTTAAGACCTCTTCCAAAAAGTAACGACATCAAAGATCCAACCCAAAGACAGAACACCAAGGGTTTATGAAAGCAAAGAAAAATTCCAGCCCTAGGTGCCTTCCGAATAATCAAGACAAACTAGTAATAAAAGGAAACCAGGGACCTAAAATTGAAACTCCACCAATGGCTCCAGTTGGGGACATTCATTCCACTTGAATGAAGCGAGAATAACAGAATCTCAGGTAGAGCAGACCAATTGCAGAGACAACCAAAAGGATTATCCAAAGGCTTTTGATTTGTGCTTAAGAAATGTGACCCATATCATTCTAGTATAATCATCCACAAACAACATAAAGTACCTTTCACCATTAATAGACCTTGTTCTAGTTGGTCCACATAAATCAGTATGCACAAGTTGTAAAGGTTTTGAAGAAGAATGTTCTTTTGTCTTGAAGCTGATTTTAGTCTATTTACCACTTAAACATTCTTTGCACACAGATTTTTTTGGCTTGCTAAGAACTGGTAGACCTCTAACATTCTGATTTTTACTGATTCTAACCAAATTTTCAAAGTTTATGTTTCCTAATCTTTTATGCCATAACCAATTCTCTTCAATTTGGCCCATTAGACACATACCTTGATTATTGTCATTGCTTTATGTGTTGAGAAGATTGTACACATTTCCTTTTGTCCTCCTTCCAGCTGCAATAGCCTTTCCTAGCTTGTTCTTAATCTCACATCCCTGCAAAGTGAAAAGAACGTGATAACCACTATCACAGATTTGACTAACACTTAGAAGATTATGCTTGAGACCTTCCACATAGTACACATTATAGATAGGAGTGTCTTCATTAAGAAGAAGTGAACCTCTACCTTTAATTTGAATACCAGAGCTATCACCAAACTTAACATAACCACCTACATAATCTTCAAGATTTATAAACTTATCCTTGTTGCCAGTCATATGGTTAGAACATCCGCTGTCTAGGACCCATAAGTCATTTTTCTTGGAATGAAAAGCCGTTTGAACCAACATAGTTTGTTCAATGTTGTTAATAGTCTTAGGTTTCCAAACCTTTTTAATTTTTTGTTGTTTCGATTGCAGATCAATTCTACATTGTTTGACAGAATGTCCCAAAGCATTGCATTTAAAACATCTAATATGTCTAACAAAACCATAGTGTTGCCTAAGACCAAACCTGGTTATTCTAGGATTCATAAGCCTACAAGTGCTCACCTTATGGCCAAATTTGTTGCAGAAAAAACAATAACCATAGAAGGATTGACTCTGTATGAAGATCTATTACCTCTTAAAGACTGAACATGATCCTTACCAAATTTTGAGTGATTTGAACCTGAACCTTTGACTTCAGAAGAGGGGTTTTGTTTTGCATTTTCAATTGAGCATTCACCCTTTTCAAAACCTACACCAGTTTTATCTTTGTACATCTTTTTCTTGTTGAGCATCTCATTCAGTTTTAGAGTGCTTTTGTATTTTTCAATTTCCTTCCTAAGACAGACAACTTCTTGTTCTAGTTTTTGAATTTATTGATCTTTGCAGCTTATAGTCTCTCGAAGACAGTCTTAAACTCTTTTAGCTTCTTCAAGCTGAGTTTTCAGAGAGACCATTTCTTGATTTGGTTTATGTTCTTGAGCAAGAACTTTTTTTTTTAGTTTTCTGACCTCTTGTGAAGCACATTTCAGCTCACTTTCACCTTCTTCAACATCAATAGTGTTTGAATCATTTTGCTAAGTAATTTCAGCCATGAACAAAGTTCCATCTTCTTCAACTGATGAATCCTCAGACTCAATATCAGATTCATCCTTACTAAACAAACTTTTCTTCATTTTGAAATTGAAGTTTCATTTAGGTTTGAAGGCCTTCTTCTTAGGTTGTTTTTCAGTTGTATAGATGTCACAGATTTGATCATCATAGGGACACTTTGCAGCAAAGTGACCTATTTTGCCATAGTTAAAAAATTTAAAGGGAAGTTTTCCCTTATATTTTTCTGATCCCTTTTTAAATCTTCTAACAAAATGGGATTCTTTAGAATCTGACAACTCTGATTCATCGACTTCGACTTTTTCTTTCTTTTCAGTGTTAAAGGAAGTTTATTTTCCTGTTGAATTGTTTTTGCTAGTTCTCATTTCATAGGCAGTAAGTATTCCTTGCAGGCTGTCTAAGGTAAGCTGATCAAAGTGTTTCTTTTCTTCTAGGGCTGAAACCTTAGATTCAAATTTGGATGGTAAGGTTCTAACAACCTTTGTGACTACATCAAATTCATTAACCTCTTGACCTAGACCTTTCATTGCATTGACAACTTCATCAACTCTTAGGAAATATTCAGCCACTTTTTCATCATCCTTCATTTTCAACTCCTCAAACTGATGTTTGAGTGTAATGATTTTTGATAGTTTGACTTTCTCATTCACTTGATATATAGTTTCAAGTTTTTCCCAAATTCCATGAGCAGATTTGCAATGCATGACTTTAATGAACACATCTTTAGTTAACCCACACACAAGATGGCATGCTTAGCTCTGGCATTTGTTTCATACCTCTTTTTTTCAGCAGGATCAGTGGGAATAGAGGCTGGTACATTGTAATCATTTATAACAATGCTCCAAACATCAACATCAAAAGAAATAAGTAAAGTTTCCATTCTGATTTTCTAGAACACATAATTTGTTCCATCAAATAACGGAGCTCTGGTTACAGAGGCACCGTCTTGAGAATGTGCCATTAAAACAAACTCCAAGACCAAGATCAATCCAAGGTGATTAAAACCTATCAAAGGACCCTACGCTCTGATACCAATTGTTGGAGTTAAAATGACACTAAGAGGGGGGGTGAATCAGTGTCTTAACAAATTTGACCAATTTTCAAAAAATTCAAAACATAGTTCAAATTTGATCTCAATATTACTCTGATTAATGCATTCATGAGTTGAATGTAATCATTCATAAACAAAATTGAGAAAAAGTAATAATCCCAACAGGAACTGAAACAACAACAACACAGTAAAGCAGTGAGAACATGGAGGAACAAAGAGACACAAAATTTTCCAAGTGGAAAACCCTCCTGGGGTATAAAAACCACTCCCAAAATGCCTTCCAGGATTAATCTTTTAATCAACTGTTCACAATGCCTTATAGGCCGATTTTTGAGCACCCACTCAATGAGCACCAAGCCCTCAAATTATGATTTGAACAACAATAATAACTCAGGAGGATTTCTTTGTTTTCAGTTAAGCACATGTTTCTCTATTTTCTCGTCTACAGAATACCTTAAAGATTCAATAATTGAATCCCTAAAATACTATATAGAGAAGAAATTTACAATATCTCTACATCTTGTTATTCAGATTTTATTGCAGAGTTTATCCATACATTTTCATATAGCCAAGGAATGATAATCTCAGAATTACAACAACCAAACAGAAAACATAGTTTTCTACTTCTATTTATACATCTTTTTTATTTAAATGCCAAAAAAGTAACTGTCTTCAGAAGTGACGACTGAACAACCAACTTGAGAATGTTCAAACTGAAGTTAACAGAGCTATTTATAAAAGAAAACTTCATCTTGTACCTAGCAAGATTATTAGTTGAGGTGAAAGTGATTTCCCAATACAAGATCCATTTCACCCAGCTAAGAGCCGACCTTAACAAATCTGAAATGTACGTGATCATTGCACTGCTTAAAAAGCACAACTGCCCACCACAAACAAATCTGTAACTCCCATGGCTCCATCAACCATTGTTGAGTTTCCAGCCAGAAACATACCAAATAAAACTTCCATATACCACTGATAAAGCCGTTACAGCCAACAACAATAGAAACTAACATTCTCATGATGGTGGCTAGGCTAGGGTTTCATACCCAGCCAAAAAGAATAATCACAAAATTTTTCCCTAAACTCTCATTTCCGTCGATGTAACGTTATGCCAAAGGCAATTCAATTTTTAATCATACTTTGGTTCCTTATGTTTCACCGTGACCCTTCGTTATCGGGCAAACCCTATAGAGAATTCACTTTGTTTTGCCGAAAGCCCTGAGCTCACAATAGATCACCAAGACATTAATGTTCTCACACTGACAGAAACCTTTTGTCTTATGTGCTTTGCTATAAAATTATGATATCGGGGAGACCTCCTGTAGAGCACACCATGTCTTTCTGAAAGTCTTCATCCACTTGTGTGTCGCTGAGACAAGTCAAATCCAATATCAACAAAATCCCCCACTGTGCTCCGTCGGCGAGACCGAGGGTCACTCGCCGAGACCTCATGCCGAAAACCCCAACTCTTACCGAGATGCATACCTTTACGTTGTCATTGGGCAAGAGAAGAAAGCCTCACCAAGATATTATATTGAATGAAATCTCTCACCAAAAAGCACCCATTTGTTGCTGATCGGTAAGACAACAAGGTCTCACCAAGACATTATATCGATAGCCATTAGTTTTACCGATAAGACTCCATATGCATACGGTCAATGAGACACAGTTGAATTTGCAGAGATACTAAACCGAATACTCCAAGTATGGCCAAAGTGAAATCCCAAATGTGATGTTCGGTAAGACACTCCCCGAGAAGCCATTGAAGAAGAGCCCCTGTCGGCAAGACAAAACCACTTCGCCGAGATCACATTTTGATATCGCCAAGCTCTCGCCAATAGACTTCCACATGCATTAGTTAGGGAGACATAACCCTTTTTGCTATGACCCTTCACCAAAGCCTTAAACTCTTGCCGATATGTTCCCATTCAACCTCCGATCGGTGAGACAAAGCAATTTCACTGTGACCACATACCGACGGTATAACTTATGCTGATATACAATTTTTCAACGGTGGTCTGTGTGACATACCAATTTCGCTATGACCACATACCGACAGTGTAACACTTGTTGAAAGTTGCCAGAATGAAAAAATCCAATCGACATGACATCAGAAATGTCTTGCCAATAGGCAACACAGACATTTCAAAGTGGATCGGGGAGACCCTACCATTCTCATGCCGATATGTGTAAGCCCGAATGAGAAACAACCAAAACCATTAGACAAATGAGATGTCAAAACCAAGGTAAATGTAATGCCTTCAAAAATGTGAGTTCAAAGAATGTAATCAAATGGCTTGAAAACATGTGAAATACACCTGTGGTATGCAAAGAGAACCATCCTGACAAAGAAACCATCTGACAAGCTCTGTCAGTCAAAGAAATAGCATTCATAACATGAACCAGAAATCTCATCACCATGAATTTGAATCATAACAAATATCTTTATGTAATAGCCAAGAGACATCAAAGAAGTGCCAAAATAAAGCATAAGGATCCAAACTAAGACGGATTATCAAAGAGAACTAACTGAAAGGGATTTTGTCATCAAGGACAAACTATAAACACAACAGAGATCCACCATTAATACCTAAAGATAGAAGGCTAGAGTTGGGAGTACAACACAATTGGTTAGATTATTATCTCCATACAGAATCCACAACTTTGAGAATATATGGGTGCCCTATTGGGCTGCACATTCTACCAAAGTTTGTGGCATTTAGAATAGTGTTTTTGGAAGTCATATGGAAGCTCAGTGAAGTAGATAAGCTTCATCTAGGAGGGAAAAAGAAGGGTTTGTTCTTCCCTTGTTCTACAATTTTTTTGACGTCACTATTAATAAAGAGGGACTAGATCAATTATACCGAACATTGAAGAAATATAAAAGATGGCTCAGGAAATTTTAAGAGCCTTTGATCCATAGGGTTTTATTAACCGAATCAAGGTAAACATAAAGAGATCAACCTTTCAACATAAGGTCTACTTCAATGAAGATGTCATCAAAAATTGCAAGGATGACAAAGAAGTAAATGATAAAAAGGTCAAATGGACAACATTCAAGAAAGCTAAAGATGCTAAAGGAAAAATGAATCCTGATTATCAAGCTGCATTTGCTGAGATAAGGGATCCAATTGCAAGAATTTAAATGATCTTGCAAATTTTGATAGGATAATTGGAAAGGCCTTGAAACTTGAAGACATGACCACCTATCAACCCCCCATTAGACGATTTGTTTATTTTTCAAAAGAAGACCAAAGGGACATGTAATAAGAGAGCATGCTTAGCCCTCTCCCACTCATGCACAACCACCACCATCTCCCCCACAAGCACCTCTATCCCATCCACATGTGATCATTATAGAATCCCCTCAACAAGAACAACCACATAAAAGGAGAAGAGTTTATCAACAACCATTGGTTGATTATCCTATTGGGTCTAATGAGGAAGATGAGGTTGAAGTAACCAAGGAGGAGGTGAATAAAGAAATGCCTTCTCCTCGGAGAGAACCTGAAATTAGATTTCCTTAAAGTAGGCTAGACATTGATATCAAATGTAGAAGGGATAATGCAAATGATATGAGGGTATCGTCTTGCCAACAATTCATTGAAGATAATTGAAAGGAAGTCGAGTGAGTAGAAACAACTTCCTACACTAATCTAAGTAGGGGAGAGTTACAAAAAAAATTAACAACACTTTATACACATATTGTAATAGAAACACATGGAGAGAAATAAGGTAGAACAACAAGAACACATAAAAAAATGATACCAAATATATGTGGGGAAAACCATTTCGGGTAAAAAAACCCCACCCTCAAAAAGCACAGTACTACTGTATTATCTAAAATAGAGATTAAAATGCATCCCCAAGTACAAAGCTTCTTCAACAAGTATTTCTTAGCAAACACCTATCCTGGAGTGAATTTGGTAGAACTTTGTTACTTGCAAACAAAACTAGATGCATTCTACAATGCAAGGCATACAATATATATAGAGATACAAGCTAGAAGAAGCATATAGTAGAGGATGGGTATACAAATCCACATGGCACAATATCCCACACCATATACATGCATTTGGACACTTGTACAATATTCCCTTACACCTCTTACAACTGTCATAACATACAATATTATCTCCTCAAGCTTGGGTGCCCAAAATATGATAATAATGGCCTATGATAGATGCCTTACAACTGTCATAAAGTCCATCATAAATCTATCAAAAAATATACCATATGATTTGTCATAGAATCCATCATAATTGATCAAAATATATGATTCTCTTACAGCCTATCATAACCCAACTTGGGCACCAACTTTCTCCATGCACAAAGATGCCTTATGATGCATCATAGAATCTGTCATAAGTCAAAGATTCCAAAGTGGGACACCTATCTCCACTTGGGATGATGATGTTCCATCTAGTCACCTCCAATGGGGATTTCACCCAACTGATGGGTCCTAATTTATGACATGACAAAATACGCAATTAAATAATACAAATAAATACAATAATACATTAAATTAAACATGTTTATGACTCTAAGGTTGAGACACCTTAATCCCAACAATAATGAATTTTTGAAGACCCAAGAGCTTAAAGATTTTGTTTTAAGGTCAAAAAGGGAGGAATACTTCAAAAGGCTTGAGAAAGCAAACTAGCAAAGGAAAAAGTTCCCAAGGAGAGATATGTAGAAGTTACAAAGAAAGTACTAGTAGAAATGAATTTTAATACTAGGAAAATCACTCCAAAAGAAGAGAGAAAATTGGTAACGGATAGTGAATTGTTACATTGCCTTAGCTATTTCCTTTGACACAATGAGGCAGGATGAGGAAGTCTTTTCTTTAGAGGAGCAAGGAAATTTGGCATTACTAGGGTTAGGATTCAATCCTTAATGGAAAACCCTTGCAATTTGGGCCCTTGCTCCTAATACTAACAAGCCTTAGGTTGTAGAAGTAGCCCAAGATGTAAAAGGAGGACTTGAAATAAAGATGGTGTGTGATGCCACAACTGTTGAAGCTACTGCATTAATAGTTGATACTACTAGATTTGGTGAGGCTACTACAAAGGCTCTACAAAGTAAGTATCAAAATTTATTACAAGATCATCTAGCACTTACAATAGAGTATAATAAATTGAAAATAAAAGAATCCTTGGCAACACCCCCTCCATCAAATGCACAAGGTGTCAACTCTTCTTCAACACCACCAACATAAGATTTGATCAAAGAGAATCAAGATCTTGAGGAAGAGATTAAGATGCCAAAAGATAAATTGAAGGGTATTTAAGATGACCAACATGAAGGCATGTTTCATATTGTGTCAAACATTTTTGGGTATATAAAGTCCAAAATTTTGATAAGATTTGAAAATGTTCATAAATATTATTCTAACCTTGATAAGGCAATAAATAGGGTGACAAGAAATAGAGAAAAACTAAGAAAAACATAAATAATTGGATCCCCAAGATAAATTTATTACAAAGAATGTATAAGGGATCAGCACATGAGCCTAATCCACCTAAGGATATTTTTCCTACATATAACATGGCTAAGCTAGTAGGATAAATGAAAGCTTATATGGATCAATTGGTAGAGAAGGCCAAAACTAGAATAAAGCATTTTGAGAATATAAAGAACAAAATAATATCTTATAAATTAGAAATGAAGATAGGGAGATAAAGGAATTTCTTCAATGGAAATCCCAGCTCAAGGCACCGACTCTCACTTTGTCCTTCATTTGTGATGGCAATAAAATTGATATTGAGCTCCTCAAAACTTGTATGGATAAGTTGGTTGATACTAATCAACTTTTAGAGGATTTTGAGGAGACATATACAATTTTGTCTAGGTATACTTATTATATGTATAATATTGATATGATTCTCGCATTCCAATGGCCTTTAGAAAGAATATATCAAGCATGAGATGAGAAGTATAATCAACTGATAGGATTGTAAATATTTTTTTGGCATCTAATCTAGTTGACAATATTTTGTCTGTAAGTTGTCAAAATTTGTGTCAAAATGATAATTTTGTAATTTTTGACAAGTATAGTCAAAACAGGGTATTTCTCAAATTAGTCGGTACTATGCTAGGATAGGTCAACATGACAATAATAATGATAATAAAAGGGAACAACATGGGAGATTTGAGTTCCGTTTCAATTGGTGTCCACCAACCAGGTATAAATGTTGCATGGGCTTGTCAAGAATGTCCTAATGACTGTAGAGGGTTTTTTTTAAGGAGAATTAGATTTGCATGCCAAAATAATTGCCTCAGAGGCTTTCAACAACCTTTCCACCAAATTCTTTGTAAATTGTAATTCTTTTGTCTTTTGTACATAGTGGCAATGCTTAAGATTTTCTTTTGTGACTTAAGCAGTGGATGAGGCTTTTTTCTTGTTGCTCCCCTTGTGTCTATAAAATGGGATTCTAAACCTCATTTTAAGGGTTTTGAATCTTAGGAGTATTTAATCTTGTAATTTTTTGTATAAATTTAGGCTCTTATACATATAAATCCTCTAAAATTTAGAGACGAAATGTTGTAACTTTTGTCTATAATAATAACAGACGACTTAAATACTCTATGTATTCTCTTAAATTTGAGTGTCAATCTATTATGCTCTCTATATTTTAGCACATTCTCTTTTGAATCAATATAACCAAGGATTTTTTTGGTTCTCATATCACGTGTTGTTATGGATTCTTAAATTGATAGCTTATCTTCAATCAATGAATCAAATTTGCTTTTAGTTTGCTCATCAAAGATTGTGTTGTTGCAATAAGGATTTATAAGTAGTACGGTAGCATTGTCTTTTTGTTGGTTTCTCATTGTAAGGAAATGAGGTTGTAAGAATCCAATGAGTTGGTCAATTGTAGGTGAGATTTATTTCATTTCTTGACTATGGATAAGGCACTGGCCAAGATAATTTAGAGAGTTCGGGGGTAAGCAAAATCAAAGTAAAAATTTAAAAAAAAAATCAAAATCTTGCTTTTATTTCATTTTATTATTTTATGCTCAAATCCACACTAACAAAGAAATATAGAGCATATAGAGGGTTTTGAAGATGATTTAGCTATTCAGGCTTACCTTCTATAAAATTAGTGTGAAGAATTTGTTTCAAAGGCATCATTGTAATTACTACTATATGTTGAATGATGTTATAGGGGAACCCAACTTGGTTTTATAGAGCCTAAAGAGTAGAGGAGAAAATATAAAACCTATCTCCTATTTGTTGGCCACTGACCTAGATTTTTTAATCATAACATTTAGCTAACCTTTAGAAAAACCTATAGAATCAGTTGGAAACACCAACACAATCTCAACCAAAAATTCTAAGAGGGTTATTAAGGCCTCAAGTTGTAGGTTTGGGAACATAGCCCAAGCTAGTGGGAATTGTTTAATTCAAACTTGCAAGTCCAAGTATTTGTAGATTGATCCCTAAATTCTAAAAAATTGAGGGATGACCTTCATTTTACCAAATTTTGAGATGCCTAAGGACTGGTTCATTGATTAAGGTACTAGGGTTTATCCTTTGAAATTGGATCATTGATCTTCCTCTTAATTTCATTGTTTGTGTTAGCCCTATTATTTTAGGCTCACAGTTATTAAGTCTTTCACTTATGTCAACATTCTTAACTTGTATAGTGTGCATGTTGATTGCATCATAGTGTCATGTTTTGGCACCATGTGCATGTAGGTTTACAATGGAACATGTTGTCAGTCACCTTTATATCACAAACAAATTATTTTGTGTTTATTAATGCATTAAGTGTAAGCTTGGAACATTATAAATTTTCTCCCAAAAAGTTTCTCCATATATATTTTGTGTTCTTATGGTTTGCATATTTATGTTTACTTCTCCATTTTTTCATTAAAATATCACATGGTTTGTCACCTATTTAACTAGATTGAGACACTTAATTGTTAATTTTATCATTATTTAATTCACCTTATACTCAACATAGGAAACCTTAATGATATTTATCCTAGAATTTGCACAAATCAATCCTTGTTGAAATCACTACCTCTATGTGCCACATCCTATGATATTTCTAACTCTCTAGGAATATTTTCATGTGCATCCACATTTTTCATGAGTTCTTCCATTCTTTCAAGTAGATATTTGATATGTGAGAGAGCTTCATAGTAGTTTGGTTAAGCACCAATTTCTTTCTCTCGACCAACTAGATCTTCAACTGGATGCCTATATTTTATTCTACTTCAAAGTCATCATTACACATTCTAATTAAATCTTCATTGTCAATATACTTGTGTTCAATCCCTACTTTGGTTTGACCCTTTAGCAATTTATTAATATATATTTCAAGGTTAAAAGTGTCCAATCAACCAAATACATCCCTATATTATCCATGTATATGTTACATATACTTTGTTGAAAATATTTTTACCTTCAAGTGTAAAATCTCCAAAGACCACAAAAAGAGGAAGAATGTTAAACCTATGATGATCCTTGAATGGAAACTATCAACAAAATGCAACTACCTCGTCACTTACAAGAAATCAATTCTTGGGGACATTATATGTGGTAATTCATATGGTCCAATAGTGACTCTAAATATTCTTATCACAATAAATTGCTTGAAGAACTAGTCTATCCAATTATTCTTCAAATCTCACTTAGGATTTACATGAAGGGTTCTAATTGACTCTCTTATGTTCTCTACAATTATCATATTAACTGGACTAACTTTTTCAACAATAGGTTGATGAAGAAATTTTTAAATACGACATAAGTTGCATGCTTGTGGTGCTTATCCATATGAATGGTCCATAAATACATAGGCTTAACTTGGCCTCTAGGGATATCTAGAAATGTACAACTTATTTCTAGTCTATTATAATACTCCCCTACCATGGTATGCAAGAAAATGTGGTACAAGATAGAGTTCCTCTAGAACTCTTTCGAGGAGGAATTTTTCTTATATGCAATTATCTCAGCATGAATCTTTCTAGTCAAATACTCTCTATTGAAAGAAAATTCAAATCAATACTAACCATTTCCCCATAACTCCAAGAGAAAAGTAATATGTAGATAAGTATTCAGAATCTAAAATATAAAAGAATGGACAAACATATCATCAAGAATCCATTCCATTTAATCAAGTAGTTTTCTAGACTCAACCTTGATGTTTCAACTTGTTGGCTTTTATACCATGTCATAAATGACAAGTTCACAAGGTATCACAATCCAAAATTTGAACTGATCTCACTACTTACAAAATATTTTTTGTTCTTTTCCAATCACCAATATTTTTCCATAAAAAAGTTATCTGATATAATACCTCAACAGCTACATAAACAAATTGACCTGAAATAATCAATCTAACACGCTTTCTCAACTACACACCATTGTTGAAAACCCCATACAAAAATAAAATTCCTACCCCTTCTTCGTAGAAAAATTATCTGATATAACACCTCACCAGCTACATAAACAAATTGACCTGAAATAATCAATCTAACACGCCTTCTCAACTATACACCATCTAGTAAAAACGCCGTACAAAAATAAAATTCCAAATTATCTGATCCATCACGTCACTAGCTACCTAGAGGGGTTGCAAGCCCCGTACGAAAGTAAAATTCCTGCCTAATTCGTTGCATGTGGTGGGATTATTGAACTGAAACTTTTCAGACTGAAGAATTTTCTGGATGTTCAGTCCGTGAAACGATGAATAATTGAGGAGATGTGACACATGCAGCAAGACTAAGAAAACACGTAGAAAGTAGAAGTGTCAAAGGCATTCTTTCAGAGTAGTTGGTGAATTATTTGGCTGGTTGGTAGGAAAGTTAGAATTTTGGAGAGTTCTACAAGCGAATAAGAATAAGACAGTAGTTTGAGTATATGAAATTGTCAATACATGTGAGCATGATAGCCAGGTAAAATGTATTGAATAGCAAGCTGGAGACAAATGGTTCAAGGATTCCATTAGATGTAATGTAAGGTTTTTTTATCTCTATAATGTAAATGATACTATCATCTACATGTTTTACTTTAATTTTTTTTTAAGTAAATAAGTTCAAAGGGTTATGTTTTAATTATGACGATAAATATGGTAGGGGATATAAATGTGTATAAAAGACATTATTTTATATTGAAGAAACGTCTAACATGGTGTAGCATAAATCATAATACGAAGATGAAAAAGAGGAGTCATCTATTGATGAACCAACTTTTGACATGCTTTATCTAGTATTATTACACCTCAATCCCTCAAGATACAAGGATTTATAAAAAAGCAAAGGACGACAATGTTGATTGATTTAGGTAGCACCCATACTTTCATAGATAGAAAATTGAAAACTCATATAAATTGCTTCATTTCTTTAGTTGTTTTGTCTTAAGTTATGATAATTTAGATGGTGGTATAGTTATTTGTTCAAATAATTTCCTTGATATGAAGATAGATATGGTGGTTATTAATTAGAAAGCACAATGCTTTCGATTCTAATAGCAAGAGCAAATATGGTTTTGGAGTATAATGGTTCACAGTTATAGGGACAATTGAGGTGAATTTTTAAGAGCATTTCATTAGGTTTCAATAATAAGGTCAAAGAATAGAGCTAAGGAGATCGTGAGAAAAATATTCAATTTAAGTGGTTAGTTCCCACTAGATTGCAAAATTGTTAAAAATGGATCTTCAAAATTTGTGGCTCAATTGTATTTATTAGATGAAAACATCGTATTTATTAGATGGAAAACAGCTACCAACAAACTTTCAAGGTATTATAGATAAACATTCAATGATATTTATAGATATGTTGAAAAATCTTTCTCCAAATTAAGATTATGATCCCACTCTCCAATTCATTCCAGGATCCACATCCCAATATTAGGACCTATAACTACTTGTACATACAAAAAAAGTTAGAATGAATTCATGGCCATGTAAATTATCAAGGGAGATATTTCTTACCATAATCAGAGTGCATATTCTTCACTAGTGAATATTATTATATAAGAAAGATGATCATTGGAAAATGTGTCCAAACTATCATAAGCTCAAGTGCCACTCTTAAAGATAAGTTTCTTATTCCTATTGCTAACATTTATTTAGTGATTGAATGGGGATATTTTTTTACCAATCCAAATTTCATATCTAGTTATCTCTAATTTAAAACTAGAGAAGATGACATAATAAAGACTACCTTTTGTATATGAAGGAAACTAAGATTTATTTATTTATATTAAATCTTACAAATTCTCCTATATTTTAGAGTTTGATGAATTCAAATTTCAAACTAATTTTCATGAATTTGCATCTTTCTTTGATGATATGCCCTTAGGAGGAACATCCTCATAAAATGCTATAATTATTGACACATTATCAAAAAAAAAAAAAAAAAAACCTTCAAAATGATTATTTGATGTACAAGAGAAGATATACTTAGGTCATGAATTTAAGTTGCATTTTGAAGTCCAAAATTTAAAATGCATGTTTCTAGTCACTCTCTAAAGGTTGAGATGGTTGCCTAGTGAGGTTCATATTTGTCTTTGTGGTTTTCAATAATTACAAATTTTTTTCCAAAGCTTGAATTGCAAAGGTTGAGTTAGATACTCTTGGTGTTTGATGTTTGGGAAATGGGTCATTTTTGCATAAAATAAAAATTGTTGAATAAACTCCAAGGTCTAAGGTGGTTGCCTTGGTAGTTTAAAGTTGACCCCCAAAATTGCAAAGCTACAATTTGTGATACAAACTCTAAAGCCCAAACTACAAATTGGAGGTTAGACCCTAAATTATAAGGTCTTGCAATCTCAAGCCAAAAGTCTAAGAGGTCTATAAAGGCTACAAGTTGTAGGCCTAGGACCAAAGCCCAAGCTAGTGGGGATTATGTGATTTGGACTCAAAATTCCAAATATATGTAGATTAATCCTTGGAGTGTGAGTCAATGAGGAATATCTTTCATCTTTCTAAATCTTAATATGTCTCAAGAGTGGCTTATTAATCAAGTTTCTAGGGATTTTCCTTTGATATAGGAGCCCAAACCTGCCTCTTAATTTTATTGTTTATTTTAACCACAATATTTTATGTTGTGGTTAGTAATTCTTTCACTTATGTCACCATGCTTAGTGCATTATTATTTGTGCCTAGTACATTGTAGTGTCATGTTAAGGAAACTTTTTGCATGTAGGGGTACAATGTGACATGTTCGATGTTTATAACATGTGCACAAAAAATTGTTCATATAGTTTGTGTTTGTTAAAGTCTTAAATGTAATCTTGGGGCATTACAAAGTTTTTTCCACAAGGGTTTCTCCATATATATTTGATGTTTATATGGTTTGCATATTTAGTTTTAGTTATCCATTTTCTCATTAATATTATATGGTTTATCACATATTTAACCATGTTGAAACACTTAATTTTTAATATTCCCATTATGTAATTCACCTTATATTCAATAGTAGGACCTTGAACGACATTTCCCCTAAAATTTGTACAAATGAGTGCCTATTTGAATCACTTCCTTAATGTGCCACATCCTATGATGTTGGTATATCTCTAGGCATATATTTCATGTACGTCCACATTTTTCATTAGTTATTCAATTATTTAATTATTTTTGGACCATTTGTATGTGTGGATGGATTCATGGACTATTATATTCATTATCATTAATGATGGTTGTATAGTTTGACCCCTTATTTATCTTGTGTATGTTACTATATTGTTTTTGGAATAATGGAGAAACCCACAAGTACAACAATCTATCAGCAAAGCCAAAAAACTTTCTACAATGGAGATTTTTAATTAAGAATTTCAATATTGCCACTGAAAAATGAAAAATAGTATGATACAATGTAATATAATGGCCTTGCTATAAGGGAAAGAATAAAAACCCTTAGATGTATTAATATAATGTCATGTGTATAAATCCCATGAAATGAGATAAATATAAAATAACCTGAGTAATCTTAAGTGACAAGATGTGAATAGGTCCTCAAGTATAAAATACCTAGATAAAGTAACTTTTTCACACCAACACCCCCCTTAATTTCAACTTAGGGTGGCACAAAAAATGCATGAAAATATAATATTGGTCCCAAAAACTAATACTAATGAGGTACCCATACAAAACTTCTCTCACAAGCAAAGAAAAAGAGAAAAAATAATGGAAAAAAACTTCTCCCCAAAAGAGAGAAAAAACATAAAATATAAATATATAAAATGTGGACTCAAGAAAACCCCCCAAGAATAACTTCCTTCACCCCAAGATTCAATTGTAGTTTAAGATAATGAGGAAATACCAAAGACTTAGTGAAGATGTTTACAACCTACTTCTCTATAAGCAAATAATCTAAGTTGAGAAAACCATCCTGAATAAGTTGCCATATGAAGTGCATGTGGATTTAAATATGATTAGTCTAATAATGCTCCACTAGATTGTGAGAAATGTGTATGTAATTTTGATTGTCATAGGAAATAATGGTAGGACTATCAAGAGGAAATCCAAACTCAATCAACAACTATCAAAGCCACAAAACCTCTTGGCTAGCCAAAACTACTACTTGATACTTAGACTTTGTAGATGATAATGCAATAGTAAATTACTTATAATGATACCATGTAATGGAGCCATAACCAAGGAAAAATACAAAACCAAAATATTTTCTATAATCAACATTACCTGAGGTTTAGGACCTGGCTTTCCAAAAGTTGGATACTCACTAGAACTTGAATAAAGATTTAAAATCCTTTATTAAAGGATGGACTAGACCCTTTCAAGACCCTCTCCCCATGGAGATCTGGAGGTAGTTCCCCCCATCATTTGTTGGTGCCTATGGAAAGAAAGGAACAATCGGATCTTTAGAGACACTGAGAGGAGCCCCAAAGAATTTTTTGGCATTGGATCCATAATTATTTCTTAAAGTATCTTCCTATTTAATTGGAAACCCCTAGACAATGCCCCTAATGAATGGGAGATCAAAATGGAAAAATCTTGGAACATAAAACTTGAGACCAAATCTTTTGATAACTCTAAGTCCCTAGCTAGAAAAAACACAGTTTGGATCCCCCTAGGTTTTGGTTGGTTTAAACTGAATTTTGATGGTGCGGCCAAGGGGAACCTTGGTATAGCAAGTATTGGTGGTGTTATAAGGGACTACAAGGGCAACTTGGTTGTTGGGTTCACTGGTGGAATTGGCATTCAATATTCTATGACAACTGAGTCATGGGCACTGCTCAAGGGCGTCGAGATCGTTGTCACTTTGGGCATAAAAAATTTACACATTGAAGGGGACTCTAAGACTGTGATTGAATCTATTAATCATAGTCGGTTGCATGGTTGGAACATCAGGGATATCTTGCTGCACATAAATTTATTCTTTTCAAAATTGGAAAGGAAGTTCTTGACACACCTATCAAGAGGGTAACCAGGTGGCCGATGGTTTGGCCAACTTGGGCTCCACTTGGAGTGCATGCAAGTGTTGGAAAAGGCTTGAGGTGCTATTAGAAAATATACAAGGATAAATCCTTGTGGAACAAAGGAATATAACCACTCAATGATGTCAAACAGTACTATTTCTTGTGGGCACAGGTGGCACTACACGTCAGGACCTTGGGTGACGAGGACTAGGCCGAGCTAGGTGGCAATTTTAAAGCGAGATGTCATGTGGTTATTTTATTTCATAACTATGTATGGTGGGGTCCTTGGCCTTTATGGATTGTGTTTTCAAATGTACTACATATCCCATCAAATCTTCGGGAATGTGTGTAATGTGATGTTTATTGCTTACTTTATAATTCCAATTTAATCAACCTTATGATGAGCATAAGATTTTATGAGATGTACTTAATAAATTTAAATCTTGGCCCCGTATCTAAAAGTCTTGGGAAAATGTGTGAATTCAATGGGACCTTTGGCACGACAAGTATTAATTATCCATTTTTCATTATCATGACTTATTGCCTTAGCTTATGGTTCTTAATGGATGATTATAGCCCTGCAGAGTTGGCGTCATCAGGAATGACTATTGAAGCATGTAAATGTCTAATAGCTTTAATTTTTCCTTGCTATCTTAGGTGGTTAGTTAATGATGGTTTAAGAAAGGGTAAATTCACCAACAGCTAGTCCATTTTATGGATAACTTTGTTTCTCTCTGCTAGTTCTTGTGTGATGTGGGTCAAGATGGGTAGCGATAGGGTTAGGACCGAGCCCGACAACTATGAGGAGTTTCATAGGGACCCCATAGCCTAGCATATCTATATGGAGGGAGGTTTGGCACCGCTTTTAGAGAATCTGGTCGGCCACAATGAGAAAATATAGACCCAATTTGCTAGTTCGTGGAAGGATAGGTGTGTCACCATGGGAGGCATTTCGTTTGAGGTGGATGAGGAAGTGATTGGTAAGGAAATGGGCCTCTTCTATGATGGAAAGAAATACAAAAATCACACCAAAACATAAGACCTGAAGAGTCTCAATGCCTTCTTTAAGGACAATGAGAAGTCGGTTAAAAAGCAGTCAAGTTTTGACTGTGAGGCATTGCCAAAGCCTTAGGACAAGGTGTGTCTTGCTCTTATGAAATATGTTACTTTAGAAGGTAGATATAAGTTTTTTTACTTTTACCATCTGCCATTGCACAAAATGATCCTTAGCTTTCCCTTCTTTCTACTGACCTCCTTGGAAAATTTGATCAAAGAATCCCATGATGTTGCCACTCTCAATCCTAATCTTTGACCTCCCATGCCGCTGCACCAGGGCCTAATCCTTAGGCTCTATCACTTCCATCTGGCCTTGTGCCCTCCTAAACTTATCTTGGTCATGCGTGTGGAGGAATTGGAACCTCCCGACCTTTCCTCCGATAAACCATCCCTTGCTACTTTGGTGGGTCCTAAGAGGAAAACCCCCATGGATGAAAATGAACCCTGTGTTGAGCTGAAGTCTAAATCCCCATCAAAAAAGAAGGGGGAGGTCAGGTTGGTGACTGTAAGTGGGTTATGCGAGCTAAAAAAAAAACCCATCAAGAAGGTCAGTAGACCCACTACTAAGAAGAAGGGGAAAAAATATTCTTTGTGCCAAGTGGACATGTCGACCACTGACAGCAAAGGAAAAATTGTTGAGGAAAAAGACTCCAAGGGTGACACCATGGTGGACGCGAGCATTGATGTGGGGACAAAACAAACTAGTGTGAGGAGGTCCCACAGACTAGTGAAGAACAAAAAAGGGATTCTGGTGGATGATATATCAAGTGATTTGGAGCAAACTGGCAGCAAAATTGGAGGCAAGAAAGACACTATTGAGGAGATGGAAGAAGATTTCGTGGAGGGCCCTAGTCATTTCTTGAACATGAACAAGATTTTCAAGGAGTACTCCACCCACTCCTTTGATCCTAGGGCTTGTGAGGAAGAGGCAACCCAGTGGAAGAACGACAAGGATGAGGACTACGACAAGCTGCAAGAGCAGGTTGTTAAACTTGAATAAAAATTCAATAGGCTAGATTGATTCACTATTAAAATGATTCACAGATCGATCGTCACACTTTCAGATGTCATAAAGGAGGAAGTGGACAAAAATATTGTGGGTGAAGTTACCAACTAGATTGGGGATGATGTTTTAAACCTCCTTGTCCATAAATGGGAAAGTGTGGATAGTTAGTGGTCAAGTATGTGTTGTCCTGGGTGTTGGTTGTCAATGTGCAGTGTCCATGCCCTTTTTCCATTGCTTTTAGTTTAGTTTTTATGATGTTTTGATGAACTTGGTTCCTTTTTGGCCCTGTGGTCTCTTCGTGTAAAGGGTACAACACCCTATAAATGCTGCTTATTTTATCAAAAACATTACCAAATCAACTTGAGTTAATGAAGTTGACAATCTTAGATTTTCTTGATGTATAGTGAATACCAAAATGTAGGGTGCCAAAATAGATCTTAAAATATGTTTGACAACATTCCAATGACTCTCATGTGGATCCTAAGAGAAATGGGAGACAAGTTCAACCAAAAAATAAATATTAGGATGAAATATGTTAGTTACAAAATACTACCAACCAACTACCTATGTAATGTAGTATCAACTATAGGAGTGGAGCATCTAGAAGGAGAAACAACACTTGACTAGAATAGAGTGGGGAAAGCTTGAAATCAAGAAATTGAAATACCTAAAGAAAAATAATAATTATAATAAAAAATGTAATCCCATTTTGATCTAGGTTATGAATTTGGAGAACAATGCCTAGCTTGCAACTTGTAATATTATAGTTTTTTACAAATAAAATAGAACAACAAACTTAAAAAGAGATGCATGTAGTTCCAAAAGTTACTTCATTTACTTCCCAATACAAATTTTAACCATTTTTTCATAGAATTCCAACAAGTGCCACATTTTTTGGAATTCAAAAATAAACAACTAGATGAATAAAGTACAATTTAAATAATTTTGTCAATATATATATAATATTCAATACCCCAACTTGGCGGGGTCATAACTCTAGCTCAGTGGTCAAAATCTATTATTCTCTACATCGATGGAAATATCTTAATGAGCTCCAATTTCAATCCCTTAAGAGAAAGCTTATGTTTGTTCCATTTAAGGGACCGATGACAATTTTGAGGCTAGATTCCACTCTGAAGGCCTCCACAAATGCAATTTAGTAAAACATAAAAAATACCAAGAGATTAATTTTTTGATATTTTCCCTCTCTAATTGTGCCAACACCTCCAAAGTTCTTTGGATCACATATGAAGAATGAATAACTTGTAAACCAATATAGTAATGCAAAATTAAAATATCTATCATATTAAATTGCTCCATCAATGCTTGTTGAACACTAAAAGATCATCCCCTTATCTCTAAATATACATTTGAGGATAATAATGACATCATTTGAAACAAAAATAAAGAAACAAATGGTCCATATTCTCATATCAATCTCAAGGGGCTTGTTTGAGACCATATAATATAATGAATCTTGAAAATAAGGGAAGATTCCTACACAAAACTTGGAAGCTAATCCATATATCCTCATGAAGATCAGCTTGCAAGAAGGTACTCTTCACACCCATATGATAAACTTACCATCCCTATGATTCAGTAACTAAAATTATAAGATGAATGAAGTTTATCTTATTAATAGGAGCAAAGGCCTCATAACAGTCAATTTATTTGACCTATGAAAGCCTCATTTCAACAAGATAGGCCTTATAATTATTAATAGAACCATCACCTACATATTTGATTTGATCCTCCCACTTGCATCAAATAAACTTTCTTCCCTTAAGAAGAGGTACAAGATGCCAAGTATTAAAGGAGGAATCTCTTCTACCATAGTTGTATCCCACTCAAGAATACCTACCACATCTACAAAATTTAAGGATCATGGCATGACCAGTGGTAGTGGATTTGGAACAACAAACTCATCATCGAGAAATAAGGAATCCTTAATAGATGGAGAAGGATGAATAGATGATGAGGGAGAAGCTAGTGATGGATAATTTCATCAAAGAAAATCTCTCATTAAGCTAAACATCATTCCTAAAAAATACATCTTTAAAAATAATTCAAATAACTTGTAAGCCTTGACCTATTTATTGTAGCCAAAAAATGAGTGGTCAAATTTTCCTTTCCATGAATTTTTACTAACCATCTAGAATAATTTCCCTATCCTCACTACTAAATACTCAAAATGAAGATATATCTAGCTTGACATGGGACCAAGCCTCATCATGAGTCGTATATCACAATGTCTTATGTGGCATGTGATTCTTAATGTAAATGGAATAATTGACTACTTCAAACACAAAATATGGAATCCATATTCCATGAATAAATTATACAATTTACCATATTTCGTAAAGTTTTATTCTTTCTCTTAGCTATACTATTCTAAGCAGGGTTGTAGGGAACTATAAGCTAATATTGAATATTATGCTCATTATAAAGATATTCAAAATCCTAGGATAGATTCCCCCATTATCTATACAAATCATCATGATGGAAAGTATATTGTTTCTCCACAACTACCTTGTAGGTCCTAAAAGTATTAAAGGCCTCACTCTTGTACTTAAGAAAGTACACCCATGTATGTCTAAATAAGTTATCAATAAATGTGAGAACATCCTTGGCCCCTAAATGGAGTAAAAAATGAAATGAGATCACTGTATACTAACTCTAAATGTGCCTTCACTCATGTGACCTTACCTTTGGGAAAAAATATTTTTATTGTTTGGCAAGTACACAACCTTGATAAACTCCCTTTGTGCATGAAATGTCAGGTAGACTAGTCACTAATTTTTGTGTGCTTGTCTACTATAGATATTTATAATTGACATGATTAAAGTGTACATATCAAAGCTTTCTTAAGGAATCCACATGTGCTATAAGAAATTATCTTGATGAAATCTCAAAATCAGCAAACATTTATAATCAAGATCCATGAACAATACATCTTTAAGCTACGACAATCTCAAGACCGTGAAGCCCCTAAATAACCACATTGTGAAGTAAGAACTCAACCATCTTGCTAGTGCTAAAGTGAAAAATATAATACATATAAAGGAGAATGGATGAGTGGTGCAGGAGCACCTAATCACCATGTTTGAAGGTCAAGGAAAAACATTGATGGGTGTCTAGGTTGGTATAGAAGTGTTTTGTGTTTATTTAGGTTTAATAAGGTCTAAAAGGACCAATCATAATGTAATGGAAGCATTTTGAGTCATTTAGGGTGAAAAGTTAATCTTGCACTTAAAGTGTTCTTGTAGCCTAAGTTTGAAGGCACATTTTTGAGTTTGTATAGGGAGATGCAAGATTTGAGTCTTGTGGAGGTAGTAAGGTTATTTCCAAACCATTGGTATGGTCTTAGGAGTCATAAGGTGCAAACATTGCAATATAATTGTAAATGTGATAAATTGTGTAAAAGGGTGTAATTAGGCCTCCAATGGTCATAGTGGTTTGAAATTCTGTTGTAAAGCAATTGGTCAATTAGAAAAGGTTGGGAAAGCTATGTAAGGCCTCAAGAAGGCTCGAATAAGGTTAACAAGTTATTGTATTGAAGCATTCACAGGAAATAAAAATGTTATTTCTGAGTTTTCACTTTGTTTACTTGCTTTCTCTAAAATTTCTTGGGTCTGCTCAACCCGTGCTCTAAATCTCTCTATATTTTGAAGATGTGAGTGTGGTCTAACAAAGGCACTCGATTTGAGAGTCTCAAGTTCATTTTTGTGGGAGTTCTCTATAATATTATGAAATAGCCTGTTCATATAGTTTGTGGGCCTGATCTTGTGTAAGTGAATCCAAAATCTCAATCCACCTACTGTTCTAATTTGTTACTAGGTGGATTGACATTATTAATGTTAGGGTAGATGTTAGGATGATTTGGAAATAAAGGAAAACAAGGTGTGTGGTCTATATTGATTCCCTGTGATTAAACAAAGCATCTTTTCCATGTGAGATTGGGGGTTTTGTGTTGGGTTTTGAGAACTAATGATGCAATCAAGTTTGTAATGATGTGGAAGGTCTGTGCAGACCTAGATACATGTGTTTGGTACTTTGGTTTAGTTGTTGAAGCCTAAAATTGTGAAGATACAGAAAACCCTAGGGTTTTGGGTGTTTTTTGGAGGGTTTGTTGGAGCAGCATCCTAGAGGCCTTGAAAATAGGAATAAATTGTGAAATTTGAAGTTATGACACATGGTTTTTGACTATTTGATGTGATTTTGTGAAGGGGAGGTTTTTGTGAGAGTTTTTTTGTAAAATAGGGTTAATTCTAGTAGCCCTTCCACAGGTCGGTTTGGTGTTTCTTAACATTGTTGCAAAGAAACCTTACATGATCAGTTGGGGAATTGTAATGGGAGTTTGAATGGAGGCTTAAATGATGTTGAGTTGGTATTTTGGTGGCCTTCTCTAAAAGATAAGCCTATTTGGTAAGATTTGGAGTCTATAGCCTTGATGGTATTAGTTGATTCAATATGGTTGAATGTGATCTCAAAGGTTGATGTTTTTATTGAAGTCTGGTCAATTTTGAGTATTCTCCACCTTGGCTCTACATCAATGAAATACAAAGAACTAGAACTACATCCTAAATATAGGCATCCTCAATTTGAACAGTACCTAATCCCAAAATTAAAATATATGTAGAATCCCCCGCTACAATCTATAAAGTACTAAAATCTAAAAGTGATGTGATGGTAGTCTAGGAATGTTTCATATAATGAGAATCTCCTAAGTCAAGTATTTGAATTGTTATAGAAGACAAAGTGCATGTAGAAAGGTCTTAGCATTTACCTAAAATGATGGAAAGGGACTTAGAGGATGAAATGTGATGCTATTTCACATTGGCTTCTTCTAAAGCCTCTAGTCTCTTCCAACATCTAGTTATATCATATCTAACTTTTCCATAAAACATACAAGGATCTCTTCTTTGTCTTGGAGGAATACTCTCTAGACTTAGAAGATCTGCCATTCTTGGAAATTGATTAGTTTTTCTATTTTGACTTATATTTTGGCTTAGATGAAATGCTCACTACCTAATGAAGAATCTATCTTAGGATTCTATTTCTTCTTTCATTTACCTTTTGATGATTGTTCTACAAATGCTTAATTTTTTCAACTAGAAAAGACATCTTATTGGACAAATTTAGGTTGTTCTCATGTCAAACAATAAAATAAAAACTCAAAATAAGGCATGGTAAAAGTACCACCCAACGCATCCATAGTAGAATAAAATATAGATGAGAATACTTGAAATAGCCCTCTGATCTTAGACAAAATTAAGGAAATATAGTTTTTTCTAGTCTTATCCTTTTCATAAACTTGCAATAGTGAACTTAGTGACTTAAATTTGACCAAAAATTCCTCAATTAAGGAAAAGGAATCAAGTGCCAAAATAGCCAATTCTACCTCAATCTAAAGTACCCAAAACTTATAACTTTACCAAAAAAAATCTTTGTGCTTATCATAAATCTATTTAGGAACTCTACAAAACTCAATGTGAAACAAAAGACAATCTAAAACACACTGTATAATCAGTCCCATAGCCTCATCCATCGTGTTCTTGTTTACTAAGTTTTCATATTATTAAGTGAAATCAAGGGGTGCATCATCTAAGGTGGACCATAACCCCTTGGACATGAGAAATCTAGTCATTTGTGTAAGAAATTGGAAGGTTGTCATAGATGTCAACTATGGAATTTGGATGATTTCCAGTGATGTACATTACTTGTACAGATCAGTATTTGCTCTAGTAATGAAAGCCTATTGATCTAGTTTTTTGGTTCGGATTTCACCTCAAAGAAAGATATCACTATAGGAATTTGTACATAGGTTTGTGACTACAAGATCCATCTTATACCGAATTGTTGTGATGATATGTGAAGACATACAAAAGATATGAATAACAGTGTTCTACTTTGAAGACTACATCGAGTTTTTGTATAGCGCATTGATGAAGGAGATTCCATATTTTCTCAAGATTAATTATTTTATTCTACGGTGTTGAAGATAAGTTATTTGGTGTTGTTTTAAGAAGAATTCAATCTGTTAGCAAGCTTTTGTGTTACACGTTTGATGAGTTGCATATACGTTTGGAGTTTTGTTGTTTTAGGTCTAACTCTTTCCAACCTAATTATGAATTGGTGTTAAGGAGTTTAAACATGTGTTGCAAATGTTAAATGAATCTATCATAGGTCCATTCCAACTAATATCATGCGAAGATGAATGTATTTTTAAGATTAATGTTGACAGATTTTTTTTATTTGAAATGGGGGTTACTCCAATTAGGCCAACTTAATTGGTGTACTTGATCATATATGGTATATATATATGTGTGAACTCTTTTGAGATAGCACATGGTGGTAGTAGTAGAGGAGATGGTGTGTGAGCAAATGAAATGAAAATTTTTAGAGTGATCGAGGATTGCTAAATGTTGCAATGTGCGAAGATGTATGAATGAGCAGAAAGATGTGTTGCATCCACTTGCAGAGAAGTGTTTCATATACTATGCTTCATTGAAACTGAACTCCATCACAAGGAAGGTGCATTTTGTCTCAATTCATCCCTTGGCAATGATCCATACTCTGTTTTGTAAACTATATCAGGTTGTGAGCCTTCAAGGATAGTGTGTCCTGGCAGTGGGTCATTGTAATATTCTATATCCAGATATATTATATTGTGAGCTAATCCTCACCGTGGTTTTTCCCTCATTGGTTTTTCCATGTAAAAATCTGGTGTTGATGTGTCTTATGGTTTCATTTTGTTTTCAATGTATTCATTCTTGTTTGCAGTTAAATATGCTTTAATAATTGGATGGTTTATAGCTGAATGGTTTGATGAAATACCGATTCACCCCCCTCTTAGTATTCTGAGTGTTCAAAAATTGGTATCAAAGCTTGGTTCCTCTGAAAAATTCTAACAGCTTGAGGAAGGTCTTGAAATTTTAATACATGGAATATAAACAATTTCTTATTCCTTCGGAAGAGATCCCTGCTGAATATACAGAAGAAAATAAAGATTTGAAGGATAGCCTAAAGGAAGCAAATGAGTGCATTAAGAAGCTAAAGGAAAGATATAGAGAAGTCAATGATCAATTAAAGAAAGCAGATGGGGACATCACCAGACTAAAAGAACAACTGGAAGAAAAAAGGAGAATTGAAGACTGTCAGAAAGCTGAAATAAAAAGGAAGATGGATGAATGTGCAAAGCTTGAACATGAAGTGGTAATTCTAAAATAAAAGCTAGAAAAGGCAAGAAGACATGAGAATAAATTTGTGACAAGTTCTACAACACTGGATAAACTAATTTCAGGGAAAAAACCTTCTAAGGAAAAAAGTGGTTTGGGATTTGAAGAAGGACAAAGATCAAAAGCAAATCAATCCCCTGGCATAAAGACTCAGAGTAATGATAGACAATTCAAGAATCTAAGAAGAAATACCGAAAGGATTCCTATCAAACAACCTAGTGCTCAAAGGTACTTATCTTTTAATGGTGTTTGTTATTCTTTTAATAGGTTTGCACATAGGGCAAAATATTGTGAAAATAAAATGAAATAGAATGGTGGAATGAATCGAAATACTTTATCATTCTTCGGTTAATGTTTTAAATGCAAGAGGATTGGACATAAATCTATAGAGTGCAAAATTTAGAAGTTGAACAAGATAATTTATCCATTCAATGGTTATTGTTATCACTACAATTTATTTGGACACAAGGCTAACCAATGCAAACATATATTGAATAAAGGATAATTTGGATGGAAGAATTTGGTTTGTTACAATTGCAGCAAACCAAGACACTTTGCCAGAGACTACAGAAGTAGAAATATGAAAAGTGATTATCTGGTAAAAGGAAATGAACCTATCATTAAGATTGATCTAGAAGAGGTTAAAAAGGTTTACGGAAATGATCTGGAGAAAGGAAGGAGAATCATAAATATCAATTGTATTTGTGTCATCCGCCAGTGCAAACAATCCTGTTATAAATTAAATCAAGGCAGTGGCTAAGGGGGAGCAATAATCAAAAAATTTAATATCCCCTTTTCGATATATGATGTCATGTCATAACATAAATGAATTTATTAAGGTAACGAATTCATATTTCATGCAAAAGGAATTTTCAAGTGCACATGTGTGAAGAATGAATTTTGCATAGTTTGAAAAGATGGAATCATACACAAATTCTAAGGATATCTACTTGTGAACATTTTGAAGCATTTAGTGTTGAAGCGTTTGAGATCAATGAAATAAATTTAATTATGTTAAAGAAAACTCATTCGATGAAAGGAATTTGTGGAAGAGAAGAAGTGTTCAAAGAAAGCTTGAAGAAACCAGAGCATTTCCATATCGCAAAATTTCAGAGTTTGGCATTGGTGTGCAAGCAAGAGGTAAGTCATTGTTGCTATATATTATTCCCTCTAGATTGTTCATTCAATTTGGTTGAATGTGATGGATATGCCTCGAGTAGTAGAAAATTCAGTGAAACCAGAACCACAGCTTAAAATGTATCCTGTTAAAACCCTTGAACTCGACCCCTTGGGTGCATTTTTGGAAGTTCCATTGGGTGTTATTACAATTGAAGACATTGGGATAGACATTCATAGAAAATTGGAAAAACCTACCTCTGGAAAAGCTCGCATATTGTGGTCTGAAGAATTAAGTGGAGAAGATTCTACCCTAAAATCGGAATACAATGTACTTACATAAATAAAATTGGATGTGGGAGATAAATTTTTGGACGTTAGCAATGAAGAAAGATGTATTAGATTGGCACTTAGCAAATTTCATGATTAGTTTGTATGGCTTTACAATTCACATATGATATCTAGAGAAGAAATTAAAGATGTTATTGGGTTAGTATCCATCGGACCTACTCCTAAACATAATCTTGACAAAGGAAAGGGATTAATAAAGAACACAGGTATTGGAATTACTAATCTGACTGTCTAGTATGCAAATTTGGTTATTTCACACCTGATTTTTGGTAATAATGATGTCTCTACCTCCGTAATTGATTTAGCAGTAGAAATATTTGAGAAGAGGACAAAATATGATCTTTGTGAGTTGCTCTGACAACAACTGTTGGAAAATTTGAGTGATATCAAGAAAAAGAAATGCACTTTTAGATATGGAACATTGATATTATGTCTAACTTTCTACTTTATGAGAGAAGTTCTTGGAATAGGAGAATTTGTTTGGTTAAATACCAAACCGGTTACTCGTCAGATCAAAGAACTAATGAGAAATATTGGTGATTTGGATGCACAAGGAGATGCTCTTGCTGCATTATTTGGAAAGTTTCATAGAAGAATGAACAGAAGGAGAATTCCAAGATAACTAATTATAAAGTATAAGGATAATGTAAAATTTGTGGTATCCATTGATAGTTGCATTATTAGGGCAGTTGAACTGAGAAGCTCATGGATTCCTGAGCTAGGGTATGAAATTAAAAAGGATTATGCTATTGGTTGTATTGAAATGCTAATCAACATCCCTCGAGATCCCAATAGACCTAGATTTGGAACTTACATTGAAGTAACTAGAGAAATTCTTGAAAAACTTGAATTGCTCTCCAATAAATCAATGGTTTCCTATGGAGAAAAGAGAAAAGTTACTAAGGTTCATGCATTAGTTGCTCAGGTTGAGCCAACTCCAAGGAGACTTAAGCAACTAGCTAGGAAAAGGAACATCTTCAGATAGTTCCCAAAGCAATTACTAGTTCTTCATCATCCATTCTAGAAAGCACAAATTCATTGATTGATAAATTCAAAGAACTAAAGAGTCAATTAGTAAGTGAAATGATCACTTGGGTCAAAGAAAAAGGATTGTTGGAAATTGAAACTAGATTGAAATCTACACAATGCACTGCACTTGAGAGACTTAAAGAGGTTCAAGAGTGTGATGAAAAGGCTAGAAGTCTATTCTCATTTTGTTGGACATGGCCTGATGCGATTCAAAGATTCAAGGTTGTTGAGGACACTATTGAGACTCAAATAAAATATGCTTCCAACACCTTTAATCCAACTCTTGATATGGATGATCAAACTTGGTATGGATTAACAGAGTTGCATGTAGAATATCTTGCATCACATAAGGAGAAAGGAGAGATGATTGAACAGTATGGGAAGTTTAGAGTTCTAATCAGGATTAAGTGTACATTTGTCTATTATGCTCTTTCTCTGGCTAACAGGATTCTAAACTCAAATGTTACTTCTGAAACTTTGGTTGAAGGAAAGGACATCCTTGTTGATCTTAATTATCTATGCAGAACCTTCTCAGAAGCAAAGAAACTTTGGGATGAAGGAAAAACCTCTTGGATAGGTATTCTTAGCAAACTTCAAGGGACAACCACCTCCGATTGATTGCTCACAAATGTTGTTTTGGATGTACTCCTCAAGGGGAGTATTCAGGTATGTAAAGGAAATTGTCAAAGCATTCAATATCTTCTTTTCCTTTGCCATTGATGTCAAAGGGGGAGAGGATGTGAAAATTTCTGTGAAAAAGTTTTGGAAAAGTTTTTTTTTGGTTAAGAAAGAATTTTTGATGGTTTTCACATCATGTGTTTCCATCAATGACAAAGGGGGAGATTTTTGGAAATTGGAAGGTTGTCATTGATGTCAACTATGAAATTTAGATGATTTCCAATTATGTACATGTACAAATTAGTATTTACTCTGGTAATGGAAGTTTGTTGATCTAGTTTTTTGGTCTGAATTTCACCTCAAAGAAAGATATCACTACAGGACTTTGTACATAGTTTTTTGACTACAAGATGCATCTTACACCAAAGTGTTGTGATGATATGTGAAGGCATACAAAAGATATGAATAGCAGTGTTCTGGTCTGAAGACTACTGTGAGTTTTTGTGCAGTGCATTAATGAAGGAGATTCTGCATTTTCTCAGGATTAATTATTTTGTTTTGTGGTGTTGAAGATAAGTTATTCGGTGTTGTCTTAAGAATAATTTGATGTGTTAACAAGCTTTTGTGTTACACATTTGATGAATTGCATATACGTTTGGAGTTTTGTTGTTTTAGGCCTAACTTTGGCTGACCTAATTATGAATTAGTGAAAAGGATTTTAAACATGTGTTGTGAATGTTAAATGAATCTATCATAGGGTCATGTCGACTAATCTCATGCAAAGATGAATGTATTTTTTAGATTAATTCCAAAATATTTGGTTTTGATTTGAAATGGGGGTTACTCCAATTAGGCCAAATTTATTGGTGTACTTGATCATATATGGTATATATATGTGTGAACTCTTTTGAGATAGCATGTGGTGGTAGTAGTAGAGGATAAGGTGTGTGAGTGAATGAAATGAAAAATGTGAGAGTGATCGAGGATTGATAAATGTTGCAATGTGTGAATCTGTATGAATGAGTAGAAAAATGTGTTGCATACACTTGCAGAGAAGTGTTTCATATACTATGCTTCATCATAACTAAACTCCAACACAAGGAAGGTGCATTCTATCTCAGTTCATCCCTTGGCAATGATCCATACTTTGTTTTGTAAAATATATCAGGTTGTGAACCTTCAAGGATAGTGTGTCCTAGCAGTGAGCCATTGTAATATTCTATATCCAGATATATTATATTGTGAGCTAATCCTCACCGTGGTTTTTCCCTCATTGGGTTTTCCACATAAAAATCTGGTGTTGATGTGTCTTATGGTGTCATTCTTTTTTCAATGTCTTCATTCTTGTTTGCAGTTAAATATGCTTTAATAATTGGATGGTTTATAGCTGAATGGTTTAATGGAATACTGATTCACCCCCCTCTCAATATTCTGGGTGTTCAACAATTTGAGGTTTCTAGGTGTAGTAATTATGTGTTATAAGATTCTCAATGGAAGAGGTTTTGTGTTGAGGTTTGACTATATAAAAATTGGATACTTGGCAAAAATGAAATGTATTTTGATCCCTCAATGTTTTTTAGGGAGATTTTAACCCTCCACACTAAGAAAATTAAACTCTTTTTATAATTTTTCATAAAAATGGAGCAAAAAAAATCACTTCAAATTGAATTTTCATGTACCTAGAAAATAATTTGGAAAATCTAAGCTTATGAATTCAAATATCATAAAACTAGTTGTCCAACATCTATTCATTTTTAAAAAATAGACATCGTATGCCCAAGTTATTTCTATTTCCATGAAATTACTCCTATAGGGGCTCAAAGCAAAAAAAAGAAGCACATCCCAAGTTTAGGCCATAATCACCCACTTAACTAAGCACTAGAGTGTAGGGGGATAGCACCTCAACTTTAGGGCTCATGTGACCAAGGGTTCGTAATTTAGAGGCTAATGGTGATGGAGAACTGATGGAGCTATAGTTGAGTGGTACAACTTAGATTGAGATCTAGTTGAATCTAGTTGAGCAATGACTAAGTGAAAACATTTTGAGTGGTATTGATTTATAATTGCACCACTAAGGCACTAGCAGAGGTCCAAGGAGCACTAGTTGAGGTGGAAATGATAGTTTTATGTTCACCAAAGGGCAATGGTAGACAATGGATAGTACAAAAAATAACTTCTTTAGAAATGGTGAGAACGTATGGTTGGTTGAAAATTAGTAAATTAAACCACTAGATCCACCAGTTAAAAAATATAGGACTCCAATAAAATTGCTATATCATTTTTAAAGTAAAACATAAAAAAAACGTCACTAACAAAAAAATTGCTAAAAGCATGTACTAGAAATCATAGAAGCCAATAAAGATGTCAAAGCCTGTACATAGCAACACCATATGTCATACATATCCTTATGATTGTATGGATTTTTTTCCAAAATATTAGAACCCCAAAAAAAGGGCCTCAAAAAATGTGGACTTCAATTTCAAATCTGTATAGGAAATCTTATGGTTTTGATGCCTTCTAGACACAATGGTGATGTTTGTTTTTCTCTAAGAGGCTTCTTGTAAAAGCTAGTGGTAGAAAATCTCAAAAAATGAGATTTAATTTACTAATTCAAAGCTCTAATATCTTGTTGGAATAATGGAGAAACTCAAAAGTACAAAAATCTATCAACAAAGCCAAAAACCTTCTTCAATGGAGAGATGCAATGAAGAATTTTTATGTTGCAACTGAAAAATAAAAAATAATATGATATAAAGTAATGAAATGACCTTGCTATAAAGGAAAGAATAAAACCTTAAGACATGCTAAGATCATGTCATGTATCTAAATCCTATGAAACGAGACAAAAAAAGACCTAAGTACTTAGCTTAAGTAACAAGGTGTGAATTGGTCGTCAAGTCTAACTAGCTAGATAAGTACATTTTTTGCATCAATTGGTATCTTCATTATTGAGTGTACTAGATATGTACTTGTGAGACTTTTATATTATTGTAATGTACTTGATATGTGCTTATTTTTGTACTTATTTATTGTACTACTTGAGTGTGAGTTATATATATTGTGTAGATCTTATTGGATATCACTTGCATGCCTTGCACATTGTTATAATACTTGTATCATGAATGTTAATGGAAGTTTATCTTGTACCCTTTTGTTAGCATTGGGATGTTTTTTTGGTTAATGCTTAAGACATTTTGAGTTTTCATTTTTAGGTTGTTACAATTTATGTCCAATATGGCCAAAGAATGTTGAAGTACTATAAAGAAGGTCTACAAATATTTGCATGACATTTCAACATACTCTTTTTGCTATAAGGAGGACTTATGTTGGGAAATGTGTAAAATATAGGATTTTGTCAATGTAGATTAGGTTGGTGACACTAACAAGAGATCCTCTAATGGTTATGTTTTCAACCTATTTGATGGTGCAATTAGTTGGATGAGCAAGAGGCAAGTTTTGTTGATATTTCAACTATGGAAGATAAGTATACAATGACTACTCATTCTTGTAATACTATTGTTTGGTTTCAAAGGTTGTGTTCAAATTTTGGACTAAGACATTGATTGTGATAGTTAAAGTGTTATTTTTTTTATAGAAAGAACCCTATATTGAACATGTGGACAAAACACATTAATGTGTAGTACCATTTTTGTGACATGACAAAGGGTAAAGTATGATGATCAAGAATTAAAAAATTCAAAGAATGTTGTAGACTCATTGATTAAGATAACGAGCACACAAAGGTATAGATCTTTAGATTGGCTATGGGTATTTTCTCCTTAGATATTAGATCTTTTCTTAGTTGTTTTTTCTCTTACATTTTTTCTAATATATATACAACAAGTATATGAGAATGTTAGGATAGCTAGGAAAGGTGTGTTGCACACCTTGTAATACATGTAAATATTTTAATATTTATAATATATTGTAATTTGAGCCTAGATATGCAATAAGATACAACACTTGGAGGTATCCATGAGATTCTTTATATGACACAACTTGCCATGTAGAATGTGGGGTATGATGCACAGAGGTTTCTATAGATGAGCATAATGAAGGGAATGATGAATAGACATGTAAGAGAATCTATCATGAAATGAGTTACATGCAAATTTGAATGATTCTTGGAATTTGGAGAATCATGACTTGGATGCTCATCTTGACGATTTACAAGTGGAGACTTGAACTTGTTACTTCTTAGCCTATTTATTTAGTGTAATATTTTTTAAATACAACTAGAATTCCTTGAAAATCTAGGCTTAGTAAATTTGAAGTGCAAGTAATTCTCATTGTATTTTTAGTCTCATTTTTGAGTTAATATTGTGAGTAATACTAATGTTGTGGTTAATTTTTTCTTTGAAAGGGTATTCGTAGGATAATTATATGTTACATGTTTACACTATTTTCAATTTTTTAATTTTTATTTGCATTCCACATTATGTTTCATATATTAAAAAAAAATCATGTATTTAACATGAATATAACTCTTGACCAAAAAGAAGACTTAGAAGATAAATACCACACTAAAGAAATCAAAGAAAAAAATTAAATAGTATGCTAACAAAATACAAATAAAAACTTCCTTATGAAGATTAAAACCTTTTTTCTAAAGATAAAAAGATTTTGAAAGGAACATGATAAATGAGAAATAATCCACTTGAAGAAGCTTCACTATCATCCACTCACTAAGATTGAAACATACTCTTACCAAGAAAGAAAGTAGAGACACCCCATCATTCGTTAAAGTTCACCAACATTATTTAATTCTTTGTAATTACATTTAAAACCGCTATTTTCAAAATTGTTACTAATATAGGAAAGGAAAGGTTCTTTTATAGTTCACAATATCAAGTTATCTGTTTTTGGGTCTACAGATGGCTTAAAGTATATGGGACTACCTTGTACTCCCAATATGTGGGAGGCACCTAACTCATGCTCCACAATATGAAGCGTACATAACCTACCCCCTTATAAGATTTGAACTTGTGACCTCTCTTTTAAAAATACAAATTCTTCACCACTAAACTTAAAATATAAGATATGAAAAGCCTCAATTTTTTAAACATCCATTTATCCATCTCAAAATAACGATATATGAATCTCCTTTAATGTATAAACATTTTCAACCCATCTATTGTGCCTCCTTGATCCCATCAAGAAGCATAGAGCCTCCACATTGTTATTAGAAAAACCTTTCCATTCAAACCCCATCCACACACTCGTACATCCAATAATCTTTTACGTATTCACAACTTAAGAGGGAGGAAGACAAGAAGGTTTTCGTTGATGAATACGAGGGAGTCCCATTAATGAATCTTGTCAGAAACAACGCCTTACATCTCTTTAAAAGGTGGTCCCAAATCAACTTTTTGGAAGGTGTGAGAAAATTCCACAGTATAAAACACTTCAAATGATTTCTGGACTTAAATAGGTTGATCGCTTCGAAGGAAATCAAATACTTATCCCTCACAAGCTCTCTCCATGAATGATTTTGATCTTGGAGGAAGCGCCATGCCAGTTTGGCTCGAAGCACAATATTTTGAAGACTCAATTCCTTCAAGCAAAAAGTTTCTATCATCCAAATGCCCTTGGAGTAGGAAGGTTCTTTAGATACCAATGATCTTAGAATTAATCTCTTTCACCAACCAGCCAGAAGAAAAACTTTTATAAGAGTTAGCCTACTAGCCAATATGAGCTATAGTCACCCTTCTAAGCGATGAGTTTACGTTGAATCTTTTCTAATAAGTGTCTCCATAGAAAACTCTTCGAAGAACCAATGGAAAGGGGAGTACCTAAATAGATCTATGTGAAGCATCCGAAGGAAAACCAAGAATGTTTTGGATCCAAATTTGGAGACAAAACTTAAAAAATATCCTAGATTAATCCACATTAGTGGCATGGCCTAGAAAAATCTTCATATTCCACAGGAACTTGCTCGAAGACATCAGCTTCAACAGCTCCAAACAAGAGTGTCATCCATAAATTACAAGTGCAAGAACACTCCATCATCTTCCACACATTTAATACTTTTTAGCTACTTTCAATCTTTTGGGTAGCTGATATTATGGCCAAATGATTTAACCATAAGAATAAAAAGATAAAGGAACCCATTGTCTGATGCCTCAGATTGTATTACTTAAAAATCCACAAAGAGCCATTTACTAGGATCAAGAACTAAGAAATGGTCACAAAATCATTATCCATTCTATCGAAACAAGGGAGGATCCAAAGGCAAATGTCAATCTTTAGATGTAAAAATTATTCTTTTGCTTATTTGATTTAAGAGAATGAATAATTTTGTGTTATTTAACTATTTCATTTAGAAGTTGATGATGAGTAATTTTTCTTGTTTAACATTTTTTTTGAAAGGTTTTATGTAAAAATTAAATTATTTTTTCTATTTAATATGAGAGCATGAGTCTAAACTAATATTTTTGATAGAGAATCAAGATTAAAGATTAAGGGGTATCCATCTATCAAATTCACTTGGAACATGATCCCTACCTCATCTATTATTAATGCACCTCTACACAATTTGAATCTTGGTGGATGGCATAATCAAGGAATATACCATCACCCTCATCAATTATGTTGAGCTAATTTTGTTCAACAAATATTAAGCTATATAAAAGCTCTATTATCTCAACACATACCTTTGAGTTGTCTTTATAAATGGTGTTACACAAAGTTATGGGCTTGAAAACAGCCAAGATAACTAAATTAGACTTTTGTGTAATTTACACTAGAAAGGTACATTTAGTATCTTTTATAACATTATATGATTTTTTTCATGTTGCAGGCAAGAGGTCACGAGGTCTAGTCTCCCCTCCCTCCCTATGGTACCAGAAGGCGTGTCACATCAGCATCACCAGTCACGTGGAAAAAGTTTACCAAGTGCACTGCAGTTTAAAGGGGGAGCTACCTGATTTCTACAATCTAAAAAAATATTATATGATTTTCTTGAGTCATTGAACATCTCTATTAGTTCCTTATCAATGATATACAAACCCAAAAGTAAGCATGACTAATGTCTATTTGAGGCTAGGGATTTATTTTATTCAATTCAAAAATACCAATCTAACTTCCTCTAAGATGGATGGAACCAAAAGCATCTCATTTAGAGCATTACTTAGAAATTAGGGAATAACCTACAAGACGGGAAGGAATTCCCTATAATGTTGGACATCCATTTTGGAAAGAAAATCAATGAAGAATGGAATGAATTCATTACAAGCATTTGATGTGTATGAGATTTGTACACCATATTGATCCATAATAAATAAATTTGTATTCATAGGTTTATATGCAATCTAAGTTATTTGGTGGAAAAAAATAGTTCTTATAGTTATCCTTAATCCATTTTTCTCTAAATTTCTATCTCCAAACATTTCCTCTTTAGCTAGAAAACTTCTAAGTGCTTTAATAGACCCAACTAATGAGAAACAAATAGACTCTTATAACAATTGTTGGAAAATTCAATCTCTATCCAAATATGACTTCAATGGATGAGATGCGAGGCTTGGAATATAGCAACATAAAAATTTGAAACTTATATGCAAATTTGAAAATTAAGTTGCATTAATAAGGAATTGTCATGAGTATATCCATATTTTTTTATGATGCCAAAAATCAGCCAACATAACATGCTTATAAACACTACCTTATGTGAACTTCTAACATAAATATATAAAGAATATTATCACCATAAGATAGCAGCAATGAGGCAAAAATCAGCAGCACAAGATCATCACGTAATACAAGATTTACATGGAGAAACCCTTGCAAGAAAAAAAAACTCCACCAAGAAGAGAGGCCAAGTATGCGTTATCTTCAAATAAATGATATATTACAATACAATCACTTTCATTCTCCTCTTTGCCTCCAACATGGTAAAACCTATGCACTTGTGAACAACCTCCTTATGCCTCAACCTGTCCTTGTTCCTGCAGAGTAACACTACATTCAATTCGTCCTCATACTTTCTACATCCAAAGAGCTAATTTTATAGATGTGAGAAGAGGTCTTAAGCCCAAAACAAGGCTTCTAAAGACGACTCTTCAATCCAAACAAACCAACCCTTGGAAATCCTCCACAGAGTACAAAAGGACACTTGTTTTGGCTTCCAATACTTTCCCTCCAACTTGGGTGCCCAAACTTGGAAGATAAACATTACATTAAATGCAATAAATGATGAAAAACCAAGAAACACATATTGCCACTTTCCAAGCACCCACTTGGAGAATACCAACAATCACTCATTTATCCTTTTCCTTATCTTTTTACCATCCCATTCTAGGCATCCACATGTGGGAAAATAATATAAAATATTTATGTCCACAAGTCACCTTTATTGTTGCTAGTGGAATCCATCACCCCTTATGAATATATTACAAACAATAGTGATAGTTAATATTATAAAATATTGTATCAATTCACCCTAAATGCCTAGAGATACTTTCCAAGGATGTTAGAACCATGCAATATGATATAAGATTTACAAGGTAGATGACATATCAAAATTAATACATTACCACACAACTTCCTAGTTTGGATAATGTAGGAAGTCTAAATCTAGTGGATATGATTAATGTACATTGTTTGATAATCATTAGTATGGAATAGAAACACAAGAGGTGATATATGCCAGTCTTGCACCATCTCTTAAAGTTGTTGCATCTATCCCTAACTCTTTTACAAACCCTACATCTATCATTGTTCCATCCACTTCTAGTATACCACTTAGTAACATTACATGATAAATCCATTTTTTATACTTCTTTCATCCTTCACTACCAATCATATCACTTCATTCCTTAGACATGCCACATATGTACCTATAATGTTTCTCAAGTCTACTATTCCCTTATAAACCTTATTTGTTTTATTCATTTAACCCAAGATGTTGGACCCTCTTGATGAGTCCAAATAATGACTCATTTTTGTTAGGGTTTATCATATGTTTCTTATTGTTACTATGGGGTTTTAGCACCTGATTACTAATACTTTCTATGTTATTTCCCTAAACTTATGAACACTGGGCATGAACCTATCCATGTAACTTTTGATGGTATTTAACCTACTATGTGATATACCTATATCAATTTTACATGTGATTGAATGAATGTTATTCTAAGGTGATTATGGGTATACAATTGTCTTTTGCACGCTAATTTCATAATGCAGGTTCACATTAAGAAATAGATATAAATGAAGCTTGCAAGGTGGAAGAAGTTCATGCCAGCTGGCTGGTTACTAAATGAGTCAAATAGAGATGGACATTAAAGAGGTCAATGGAGGGAAACGTCTAACTCGTGTGGAAGTTATAAATTACCTTTAAATGACCATGTTTATTAGTTGAGTAGATTTAGGAGATGTTGCTATGCTAGATCCTCATTGAGGCAAGACTGGTTTGACTAAATTTGGCGCATGCATAACCTCCTTCCCCTTTTTCATGCTTTCAATAAATGTCATCCTCCTAGTCTGTTGGATTTGACTGCCCAGTTAGTTAGCAACTTTCCTTCTATAAATAATGATCAGATGTTCCTCTTCTGGAGGTTGGATGTTCTGATATTGTACTTTCATTTTTAGTTTCAAGGAATATAGTCATGTTGTTATGATGTAACAATGTTTTCAATGAATAAAATGATACTTTGATTTGTTGCATCTAAGTTAGTTTAGGGACAAATCATTCAAGGGGCCCACTTGGTGAGAATTCCATCTATTCAATTTAGTAGTTACTTTTATGTTCAATAATTAGTTACGGTCTTAGTAGTTTATTCCTGCAGCCATTGGAACTTCGTTTTGTGTCTGTTCCTGTAGCCATTAGAACTTCATTTTGTGTTTGTTCCTGCAGCCAAGGCAAACAAAGTAACTTCCTATTTTTTTGCTAAGATTTTTGTTTCTATCATTCATTTAAGTTCAGTTTAGTTGTTGATTCATGCTCAGTACTTATGCTAATTCCTTTAAATCATTTTACTTGCAATGACGTTTCCTTTCTAGTTATAGGATAAGGATGACTACAATTGAGTCCTAGTACACAGATAGTGCTGACCCATTTCAATTTCACGTCCCTAGGTTGATAATGAAATGAACCTTCAATATGAGCAAGATAACTACTTGATGTAGATATTTAATCTCCAAGTTATACCTTTAAGGGCTTAGTTATTGAACCATTAGAGGAGGCCAACATTTTTGGCACCGTTGCGAGGGATGGTGTCAAACTAGGAAGTTCTTCTCATTCATTTCCAACTTCTTTCTTGTTTTTAGTATCTTTGAAGTTTGTTCTTAGCATACCCTTCATTTGAATAAAGTAATGATATGCTATTCTTTCACCAATTCTTTGTGTGAGTTGGTTGATATTGAGTTAATATTCCATGCATAGGGGAAAGAGAAGAGATGCTCATGGGAGATTCCTTCCTAATGACCCTAATCATAATAACCAGCTAGTTGAGTTTCAAAATTTTCCAAGAGAAGAAGAAGAGGAGGAGGAAAACCCTTTTGCTAACGCATTTCCCAATCTGAACAGTTCTAAAACTTCCTCTAAAGAGCAAGTTGCCCAAAACCTGATTGAGAATCCATTTGCTTTGACAATCCATCAAGCAATTATGGCTAGCCAAAACCAAAATAGACTTAACCAACCATCTTTTCCATTCCCTATCACTCACCAGAATGAAGTTGATAACCTCAAGAACATTCATGCTTCAGTTCTTCCTAAATTCTATGGGCTTGTAATAGAGGACCCTGACACTTTCTTGTTTGAATTTGATATCCTCTGCAGAAGCTATGATTACATTACTAATGCTCATAGGCTTAAATTGTTTCCTACTACCTTGAAGGAAGCTACATAAAGATGGTTTATGGGATTAGGTAGGAATACTGTAGAGACTTGGGATGATATGAAAACAAAGTTTCTTGAGAAGTATAAAGAATATTGTAGAGGCAGTGATATGAGAGGAGATTATATCTTTAGGATGCAGTAGAAGGAGGATGAAAGTTTGGAGGACTATATTTCAAGGTTCCTATTTTTTTTGTAGAAATCCCCACAACATGCACTCAATGAAGAGTCTCAAAAGTTGCTCTTCCTTAGAGGGATCAATGAAAATTGCACTGATGTTTTGGACTTGATAGGAGGAGGAGATATCACCCAAGTTCCCTAGGATGATATTAAGAATATATGTCAGAATTACTCCAGGGAAGCTATAATGAAAGGAAGAGGTTACCAATCTTCCATGGGTAAATCCTTCACTAATGGAGTTTCAAGGATGGAAATCACTCATTTGCTGGAAAATTTCAAGCAGGATATCATAAACAATATGGCTACTTAGCTAGATACACTTCAAGCAAAGAAGAAACATGAGGAGGCAGAGGCAATGTTAGCAAAATATTGTCTGCATTGTAGGAAAAAGAAGGACTACAAATATAAAATGGTAGCCAACATTGAAAGCAAGAAAATTCCACCAGAATTCAGGGTGATGATGATCAAGTTTTCTACATTACACAAAGAAGGCCATGGGCTCCAAGACAAGGTATGCCACCAAATCCATTATCTTTTAGAGGACCTTATTTGAATTCTTATGCATCCGGTAATCAATGGCAACCCCTATACCCATCAAACTTTGGAGGCTATCCACCTCAGCCTTGGAACAACCCTCCAAATACTTGGACCAATTACCAAAAATCTCCACCTTAGTGGCAGCAATTCCAGGGGAAATGGCAACAACCTCCAAGAAACTGGCAACAAACATCCCAATGGAGGGGAGGACAACAATGGCCAAACCAAGCAACTGGTTACATGCAGCCACCTCCACAGCCTCAACAACCTGTCGTAATTCCTCCTCCTCCTAACTCAAACTCTAGCATACCTAGACCTACTCAGTTACCAGTTCAACTCACACCTAACCCAAATAACAAACCATGATAGCAACCAATTTACTTTATAGATCCCAACCAATTTCCTGCATATGTTGTGAGTGTGAATGATATTCATCTACGTTCAGGAACCACTTTGTCATCTCCTTCCACTCCTATTATAGCAGAGCTTCTTGAAGAAGAGGAGGAGCATCCAAATTTATCTAATATCCCTACTCAGTCAAGTGCGTCCAAGAATCCTGAACTAGTTCGGCAGTTTGATCAAGACCCACCATTTCCTCAAAGGTTAGAAGTTGTTAAACAAAAGGAAGAAAAGGAAGAAACAACCTTTGATATTCTGGATCATTTGAAACACATATGTGTCAAGATACATTTGTTCTAGGCCATAAAAGGTGTCCCCATATACAGTAAGGCAATTAAGGAAGCATGTCTCAAAAATCTAGGGAGGGAAAAGAAGGACCCCACCAATGTTCATGTGGTGGGGCAGTTGGCAGATATCATGCTTGGGAAAGTAACTGTTCCTAAATATACTAACCTAGGTAGTCTTGTAGTTGGAGTCATTATAAATGGAATCCAAGTAAAGAATGCTCTGATAGACTTGGGAGCAACTATCAATGTGATGATTAAGGATATCCTACATCAACTGAATGTTACAACTATGAAACCTACTCCTACTGTCCTGCAACTTGCTGACAATTCCACTTTCAAACTAGATGGTATAGTAGAAGACCTTGTTGTTACTCTAGACTCTTGGGAATATCCAGCAAACTTAATGATCCTTTCCCCTAAAGCTACATTAGGAAAGTATCCCATTATTCTAGGAAGGCCGTGGTTAGCTATAGCAGATGCTTACATTAGATTTTGGTCAGGAGACATGACTATTTCTGATAGGAGAAGCACTAAAAAGCTTATCCTTTATCCTCCTACCCAACCATCCCATGATAGGGACAACCCCATCTAGCCACATGTTGGAGAAGAGGTCGAGGAGGTCAATGCAGTGGCAAACCTCATGATGATAGGAAAAATTCCTTTTATGCAGCTTCAGGAAGAAGATGAAATATTATCCCATATAATCCAAAACCATTGTGAAGTGCATGAAGACCCACCCACTCATGAAACTAGTTTTGCATGTCCATTGTAGATACTTTTGCCAGCTTCTCCTGTACCTGAATTTCTTGCAACAACAGATATGCTTCATACATTGTTACCGCATGAATTAAAAATTCCAAGCATTAGTGAAACAACCATGATTGAGTTGACCAAACAAGTACAAGTTTTAGAGGGGAAATATTTGAATATTAATAAAAAGCTTAGTCAAGAGTAGTAATTGTCCCTGAAAAACCTGTTAAAGTTGCATCAGCATGCATTTGCATGGGATTACCATGACATGAAAGGATTAGATCCCAAACTCTATACTCACAGGATCTACATTAGAGATGACTACACACCAGTAAGACAACCACAAAGGAGAATCAACTTTGCATTGAGGGAGATTGTGAAAGGAGAACTACATAAGTTATTGGATGCATGATTTATCTACCCTAACTCAGACAACCAATGGGTGTCTCCTTTGGTAATTGTGCCTAAAAAGGGAGGTAAACGAAGAGTTTGTGTTGACTATAGCGAACTAAACTTTGCCACCAAAAAGGATCACTTTCCCCTTCCTTTTATAGACTAAGTATTGGATTCACTTGCAGATAAGCAGTATTTTCCTTCTTAGATGGATGCAGTGGTTATAATTAGATTCAGATTGCACCTAAAGATCAGGAGAAGACAACTTTCACCTGTCCTTGGGGGATTTATGCCTATTTTGTACTCCCATTTGGTCTATGCAATGCACTTGCAACCTTCCAAAGAGCAATTATTAGTATATTCTCAGATATTTCACATGATTGTATGGAGATCTACATGGATGATTTCACTACTTATGGTACTAATTTTGCAGAAGCATTAGAAAACCTAAGAAAGGTTTTTGTAGAAATGTGAGGATCATAATTTGTCCTTGAACAAAGAGAAATGCTTTATGATGATGTAGGAAGGAGTGGTCTTTGGCCATTATATCTCTCATAAAGGAATTCAAGTGGACCCAGCCAAAATTGAGGTAATTACCAATCTTTCTATTCCTGTCAAGCAAAAAGATGTTAGAATTTTTATGGGACATGTAGGATACTATAAGCCCCTCATAAAGGATTTCAGTAAGATGGAAGCACCACTTTATAATCTTTAACTAAATATGTTGAGTTCCAGTGGATAGAGGATTGTGATAAATCATTCTCTGATTTAAAAATAGTATTAACCCATGCTCCTATGCTCAAAGGCCCTAATTGGGGACTTCCTTTCCATATTCACACAAATTCATTTGATTATGCTATAGGGGTTGTCTTAGGACAAAAAGAGGGAGCAATAGAGAATGCAATCTACTTTGTCAACAATAACCTACAAGGGGTTGATTTTAAATACACAATGACAGAGAAGGAGATGTTGGCAGTCATTTATGCTCTCAACAAGTTCAGGCATTATATCACAGGATACTAGATCTTCATCCATACAAACCATGCAGCCATAAAATACCTTATGAACAAGCCATTGATTTCAGGAAGATTAGCAAGGTGGTTGTTAATGCAAGAATTTGATATCACCATTATAGACAAGCCAAGTAAGGAAAATGTTGTGGCATATTTTCTCTCCAGATTGACTACATCAGAAGACACTCAAGTCATTGACAACTCCTTTCCTGATGAACATTTGTTCTCCATCAATGTGCACATACCTTGGTATGCAGATATAGCCAATTATTTGGTCACAAGAAGAGTTTCCCCTCATTTCTCTCCAAAAGAGCAAAGGGTTCTTATTGAGAAAACTTTTCTATTCTCATGGATTGCAGGTTGTTTATTTTATACTGGACCAAATCATGTGATGAGAAGATGTGTAAGAGAGGATGAAACTTATGATATACTACATGCATTCCATAATGAACCCTATGGTGGACACTTTGCAGCTAAGATAACAACCATGAAGATTCTCAATACATGGTATTACTGGCCTACACTTCATAAGGATGCAAGAAAATACACTAGAAAATGTGATAGGTGTCAAAGGATGGGTTGACCAACGAAATCAGATGAGATTCCTCTATACCATCAAGTATTTATCACACCATTTGATAAATGGGGACTTGATTTTGTAGGCCCAATTGATCCATCATCAAATGAAAAATCTTACATCTTGGTTTGTACTGATTATGTGACTAAATGGGTTGAGGTCAAAGCCATGAAACATCCTAGTTCCAATAAAGTTGTAGAATTCCTCTATGAAAAAATCTTCACATGTTATGGAGTTCCTAGAGAGATAGTCACAGATCAAGGGGCTCAGTTCACATCCACTCTTGTCACAACATTGGTGAATGAGTATAATATCGAGCATAGAAAATCTACACCTTATCACCCTCAAGCCAATAGCCAGTCTAAGGTAACAAATAGGGAAATAGAATCTATTTATACTAAAACAGTAGCAATCCATAGAAAAGATTGGGCAAATAGGTTGCCAGAATTTTTCTGGGCCTATAGAACCACTTAGAAAACCACCACTGGTTTTACTCCCTTTGAACTATTATATGGAAAAACAACAATGATGCCTATAGAGTTTGAACACAAAACTCTTAGAACAACAAGTTAGACTTTGGAATAGATATATCTGAGGCACAGAAGGATAGGGTTATGCAACTAAATTCCTTAGATTATATGAGGAAATCAGCTCTCCGCCATGCTAAGATGGTGCAGAACCAGAGAGTTAGATGGCATGATAAATACATTAAAGAAAAGAAGTTTCAGCCAGGTAACTAGGCACTTCTTTATGATTCCAGGTATAAAGAAAACTTAGGAAAACTTAAAACCTGGTGGTTGGGACCAGATGAGATTGCAAAGATCTTCCCCAATGGTGATGTTCAACTTACAACAATTGATCCTGTCAGGTTCAAGCTCCTAGTCAATGATGATTGTCTCAGGCTATACCATAAACCTACCAGTTCATGCAGCAATTTATTGAATATCAAAATTTCAAAGTTCTTGAAGCTGAAGGAAGCAGACCTAGTGTCCAACCTTCTAGTTAGTCAAAGGTATGCATGCAACCATAATAAATATTTCCACTTTTTGTGGGAATTCATTTATCCATCAATAAAACTAACCACCCATTTATTTCCAACCCCTCTCTCTCTTCCACTTCACTCCACCATCACTTCATTTAACAACTCAACCATACTTTTTTGGTGACCGTTACTTCCTTCCACATTCTTTGGAAAAGACATTCCAAATTTTTTGGTACATGCATCATGACTTAATGTATATTAATTACCTTACATGTATTTGTTTGATTACTGTACTTTAATATTGATATTTCACATAGCAAATCCTGTTAGCATGTCCTATTATATCATAATTCCATTCCAGCATGTACGGACCCATGCTTTTATTTAGGTTGGGGGGGAAGTGTGAACCTACGTGTCATACATGTCATTAGTCATATTTCATGTGCCAGCATGGCAACAAATTTGAAATGATGAAGTTGAAGTGACGTTTTGCATGCATGATATGACATTAATCCACCACCATTTTCTTTGATAATACCCCCTCCTTTATGTCTTCTTTACTTCCTTAGTCAGAATCATAATTCCACTAAAAAGGTGAAATTGAAGAGGTCATATGACATTGGTGTTAGTACTGGTGAGAATTGCAGGGAGCAGAAGAGAAATTGGGTTTTCAGAAGAAGGATTGTAGGAAAGAAGTCTTTGCAAAGGTGTTTTCCAAAGTGTGAGTGGAGGCAATCAGAGGTCATTTAATTAGAAATGAACCAAGAGTTCACTAGGTAATCCTATAGGATGCACTCTGTGAGCCTAAATTCATAAATTGTGGTTGGATAGATTACTTTCTAAAGCTAAATAGTTTCAATAATGACATTGCCTTAGAATTTGCACAAACATTTTCTAATGGTAAGGCAATGGTGAAAGGATTAAAAGTTATAGCCACCGAAGAAAGGATTGTTGAAGTGTCAGGTTTTCCTGTTGAAGGAGAACCCTACCCTACTTCTAGGGATGCTAGATCAGCTAGAGAATAATTCACCGAGCTTAGTGATCCTCCACTTTTTATAGAAAAACAAGGAACAAGAAGAACTTCTTTGTCGAAAACATGGAAGCAAGTTGTTGTCTATATCATCAAATACATTACCTATGAAGGTCGCCAATCTTGTCTTCATTCTGTGCATTTCAAGCTTTTGAATCATATGAGACATAGCAGGAGGATGAATGTGCCAAACATCTTGTACAATCTTCTTGCAATCATGGCTGCTGAGACATAGAAAGGTAGGGAAAACTCTATTTCCCATCATTGTATGATTAAATTTTTGGTAGAAAAGTCTTTGCAAGGTTTGTCCAATATGTCATGGGATAAATTTTTGAACATTAAGAAGTTCATATTAGAAAATGTGGGTCCTAGAGGTCAACCCCTAACTCGTAGGGTTATTGGGGATGAGGGGGTTATTAAATTCACTCTTGGAGTTTCAACTTATGGGGCAATTCCTAGCAAAAACCCTCCTACAATAGAACCTATAGTAGAAATTAGTTCCTTTGAATCTGAGCATGCGGATGAAGATAGTTCATTTTGGACCCCAATGTCAATGTTTCCCCTAAAACCATAGTTTGCACTAGGGCTGATATTCAAAAGGAGGAAGCAAAAATGAGAAAAGTAGAAACTAGCAAAGAGAAGGCTAAAAAGAAAAAACCAGGAAAGGTAAATCCTAGCCCTGGAAAGCAGAAAACTGAAGACACTAATCATCCTGCAGCCGCTAGTAAAAATAAAAGTCCTCTAAAGAAATAAAAAATAACCGAGTCTGCTACTGGTGTGCCTCCAAAAAGGAGCCATAGACTTAGAGGGAAACCTGGAAAGAAGGTAGAGCTCCTAAGAGGCAGGAAAATATAGGATTGGCATAACTCGTTTTTGTTGCAGAGCAAGTTGAACATCAGGAACCGGTGCAAGCAAAGCAAGTTTAACCTCAAGAACCAGTGCAAGGGAAGATCCTAGTAGGAAAGCACAAACCTCCTACTTTTTCATGGGCATCAATAGCCCTAGGTTTATGGAAAGAAATTCAAGAGAAAGAAGAAGAATGGAATAAAGAAAAACTCAAGCTACATGAAGAAATCAATAAGAAAAATGAAGAAATTGAGGAGAAGAATGCATAGATTACTGCATTAAAAGATAAGGTAAACAATGTGGTGACTCTAGTACCACAAATTATGGAATGTAGAACTCCCCAAAGGGTATATGTATTGCATTTAAGGGAGTGTCATCTTTCTTCTAAGTTGTCAAGGGTCATTTCTAGTCTAAACCCTTCCATTGAAACCCCACAAGAATTTTTCCAAGCTTACCAATCCTCTCCTCCTGAAGTTAAGAATTTACTGTGTGAGTTGTATTTGCACAACTATGTTGTTCCCAATGACCATGAATGGAATCCATTTCTATATATTGGGGATATTCACTTGAGGGCATTAATGTCATGGATTCAAAATGAAATTAGTTGGGGGCAACAATTCAAAATATACAGAGAAAAAAAACTCCATACCCCCTATATTTAAGAGATGAATCAAGCAATCCTGCAGATATCTACTATACATGGCACAAACTTCTTTACAATCTAAAGTACAAAAAGAGGATCATTCCTTCTAGGGAGGAAGCATACCTAGAATATGAACAGGTAGCTACCACTACAAGAAGGACAGTATTGGGATATTTATCACAGAGATGGAATGACTTGCCAGATTAGTTAAAACAAGTTGAACCCCATTCCCTGCAAAATTATTATGCAGCTTGCAAATGAAGCATCAAGTAAATACATCTTGGGAGAACAAAGCAGCATTACTGGATCCCGTTAATATTTCAGCCACCTATTTTGTTGTGGCAGGTACCAGAACATAGAACCTATCAGTATGATGTAGATGCAGAGAGGCCAAGGTGGGGCAGATTGGAAAGCATGCAGGGGTTCTATTGGGATCCAAATTTAGAAACTGCAGAGACTGATCAAGGGAAGACAAAAATTGATGATTTCAAGGCTTTGGTAAGGCAAAGGAATTGAGTTCCCTCTGTTGGAGGACCAACGGGTCATTAGGTTGGGGGGAGATGAGTCCAAATAATGACTCATTTTTGTTAGGGTTTATCATATGTTTCTTATTGTTACTATGGGGTTTTAGCACCTGATTACTAATAATTTCTATGTTATTTCCCTAAACTTATGAACTTTGGGCATGAATCTATCCCTATAACTTTTGATGGTATTTAACCTGTTATGTGATATATCTATATTAATTTTACATGTGATTGAATGAATGTTATTCTAAGGTGATTATGGGTATACAATTGTCTTGTGCACACTAACGTCATAATGCAAGTTCACATTAAGATGTAGATATAAATGAAGCTTGCAAGGTGGAAGAAGTTCATGCCAACTAGTCGGTTACTAAAGGAGTCAAATAGAGATGGACATTAAAGAGGTCAATGGAGGGAAACTTCTAGCTCATGTGGAAGTTATAACTTACCTTTAAATGACCATGTCTATTAGTTGAGTAGATTTAGGAGGTGTTGCTATGCTAGATCCTTGTTGAGACAAGACTAGTTTGACTAAATTTGGCACATGCATAACCTCCTTCCTCTTTTTCATGTTTTTAATAAATGGATCCCTCCTAGTTTGTTGGAGTTGACTATCCAATTAGTTAGGGTTAGTTAGCAGCTTTCCTTCTATAAATAATGATCAGATGTTCCTCTTTCGGAGATTGGATGTTTTGATATTGTACTTTCATTTTTTAGTTTCAAGGAATACAGTCGTGTTGTTGTTATGATTTAACAATGTTTTCAATGAATAAAATGATACTTTGATTTGTTGGATCTGAGTTAGTTTAGGGAAGACTCATTCAAGGGGGGCCACTTGGTGAGAATTCCATCTATTAAGTTTAGTAGTTACTTTTTTGTTCAGTAATTAGTTACGGTCTTAGTAGTTGTCTGTTCCTACAACCATTGGAACTTTGTTTTGTGTCTATTCATGTAGCCAAGGCAGACAGAGTAACTTCTTGTCTATTTGCTAATATTTCTATTTATCATTCATTTCAGTTCAATTTAGTTGTTGATTCATGCTCAGTACTTATGATAATTCTATTCAAGCATTTTACTTTCAGTATTGTTTCATTTCTAGTTATAGGATAAGGATGACTACAATTGAGTCCTAGTGCATAGACAATGCTGACCCATTTCAAGTTCACGTCCCTTGGTTGATAATGAAATGAAACTTCATGATGAGCAAGATAACTACTTGGTGCAGATATCTAATCTCCAAGTTATAGCTTTAAGGGCTTAATTATTGAACCATTAGAGGAGGCCAACACCTTTATTCTTCATACATATTATGTGTATACCCATAATAGTCCTATTGCTATGGCATCCTCTAACTTACATGAAGTAACCAAAAAGATTAATGAAGTAAATGAGAATGTGGATAGTAAGAATAATGGACCAAATTATGAGTTTTCAAATCCTATACAAACACCACTTGCTTTTGAGATTTTGATAAAATTTCCATTTCTTATGGATTTTGTACCACCAAGGTTTTTGTGTATAATGTAAAAGGAGATCCTAATAGGAATATTAAGTCTTATACAATTGTATGCAAAAAAATTATATATGAGGATTGAATGCTAGAAAATTTATTTCCAAGAACACTTGAATATTATGTTATTGAATGGTTTTCCACACTGCTGCATCTGCTACATCGATCTATTCATTCATTTGGTGATTTAGCAAACTTATTTCTTAAGCAATTCAAAGTGAAAATGGCCTTAGAGTTATAGTTATTTATTTATTTATGTAAATGAAATAATTATAATTGTATGATGAGATTCTCTTCATGATCCAAATTGATTACATCTTTGCATGATTTAGAGCTTTGGACTATATTTATTAGAGGTCTTACTGAAGCAATTTAGAAAAATGTATGTCACAAAAAAATTGTTTCATTTATGATTTTGCGTTCAAGTAGAAAAAGTAGAATCTAAATTACATAAAATAAATAAATTTAGTTTGGTCCAAATCAAAATACTTCTTACCCTTCTAAATTTAAAATGTGTTTTTTTCAAAGAATAATAAAAAGAAGAAAAATAAAAAATCAAGTGGATAATAAATTTAATTTCCATTCCTTTACACCATCTAAGAGATGGAAGTTTACTAAACTAACTGTTATGTGGAAATGTGCAAATGCTATAGAGGAAAAATATTATCTCTTACTCCTATGAGTTTATAGATACAATTCAACCACACCCTAAATGGTATAATGACTATGCATATTGTAATTATCATCCCAGTAATGGGCATTTTTATAGATAAATGCAAATATATTAAACACAAGCTTCAAGATTTAAATGAGAGTAACAATATCAAAGATAGAGAAGTAAATCATAATGTTAATCCAATAGTTTCACTTGATAATTGTTTAGAAATATTTATAAATCCATTTCCAATGCACTCCAAAAATGTGGAGTCTATTTCTATTGAGTATACTAGCAATGATGATAATCGTCATGAGCATGTTTTTTTTCTAATATTAATGCTACATTTTTCTTCTATAATGCCAATGATTTTTTTTATGAATAAATTCTAAGATAATTATTATGGTTCATTATATATTGTGAGGGATTTATTCTTGACACATCTCATATACTTAATTTTTAATATATTGTATATGAATATATGATATTTTATGAAAAACCTTTTTTTAAGGGTCATATCAAGGATAAAGATTATACATATTTAGGGATTTCATTGAAAACAACACATGGAATGTTTTTTATAAGATAAGCAGCATTTACAGGATGTTGTACCCTTTACACAACACATGGAATGTTAATTTATACATTGGGTTGTATTATTCTATGAATTCACATTAGATCTAAATACTTTCAAGATTTATTTCATATTATTCCTTCTTCAAATATATCTAATATTGTCTTGGTATACCATGGACTAAATTGACACAAAGTTGTGCCTTAATTTTTACATCAATATGTTAAATGTTTACATGGATAAGTGATCAAAATAAAAAGATCTCATTATAATTTAATTTTAGATGCTAGTAATTTCACACTAGATAGATAATGAGGAACCTGACAATATTCTATATAATAGACATGATGATTTTCATGATTGAAAGGAAATTTGCATCCATAATAAACTATTTCCACATGACCCCAAAAGAGAAAAATGTGTAAAAAAGTATTCAAAATCCACAATATAAAAGAATAGACAAGCATACCATAATATGAAACAAGATTTAACTTAGAAAAATACTCATGAAGGAAAAAGTGAACCTCTCAAATCACTAACACACTCAATATACTATCTTATGAACAAACATTATGATACACTTGTAGAGTCTCTATGCAAGGATTATGAAACATCAAGACCCCTAATTGCACTCCATGTGAATAGGCAAATGAGAATCATTTAATTGCACATCCCAATCCATGCTTCTTCTCCTCACATATGCAACCTGCAAGAGATGTTCAATCCAACCTTAGCCAACAAGCCAACCTCAAAAACTACTCATATACCTTTTTTTATGGAATCAAGCTTTCACAAAACTACTAATAGTATTACATAAACCATGTGCCTCAAAACCACATAACTACAAAACCATGTCCCCCTCATTTACTTTTTTGGTACTAAGTAACTTTCTCAATATTAAATGTTTTCCCAATTTGCAATGCACATTAAATATTGATCCCAGTGTTAAGTACAACATACAAAGTGTCTCAAAGGATGTATAAAAAATGTGATGCATGCATCCATAGATTTCTTATATATGCCACAAATAAATATTAATTTTATATTACAAGAATTATGCAAGATGTACAACATGCCTTTCCCAGCAACAATTTGTATAAGATTATTCTAGATGAGATATAAAGAATTCATTTGAGACTTGTGAGATAAGGTCAAATTTCAAAGAAAGAGTTGTCAAAACAAGAAAATATAGAAGCGGAGTCAAAATGAATTTGTTAAATTTAGACCAAATCAAGAAATATGGAAATAAAGTAAATAAATTGTACTACAACCAAATTCTATTAACATACAACCAAAAAAAAAGTGGAGTAAACATGGGTTTAAAGGATGTTTACTACAACCAAATTCTATTAACATACACCCAAAAAAAAATTGGAGTAAACATGGGTTTAAAGGATGTTTCATCAATTGATGAAGTATTTGTGCAAAGTACAAAGGTACATATCAAAAGGAAATGCACATGTCATTGAAATAGTTAGCAAAGAAAAGAAAAAAGAAGAAGAAGCAATAAGATCAATTTAATGATATGTTTTGGATAGAAAATGATGACCTCGTGAATGAGGAAGAAGAGTTTTCCAATTGATTATCCCAATGCTATGTCATTATCATTCTTTTTTTCTCTTTTTCTTTTTGTATTTGTTCCTCTCTTTTTTCCCTCGCATGGGGATGCATACTTAATTTCCCTTATTTCATATTGTCTTTGATCTTTATCCTTACCTTTTAAAATGATTTATCTCTTATTTTCATCATATTGTTACATTAATCTCTCTTTTTATCCATTTGATCCTCTTTCTTATCTTTTTAATCCTTTTTTGTATTTCATATTTTTAATATTTTGATCTTTTGTCCTTTTGATTCATTCTATCTATCATTTAACACTATCTTGTTCCATGTACTTACACTAATTATATATAGCTATCATGGGAATTCTATATATGATCCATGCTTCACATTGAATTATCTATGATATATGTCTTAAGTATCACTGTTTCATCTAGCTATTATGAGCTTCTATGCTCTAGTATTGACATATTTCACTACTATAGAGCATTGATATTTTGATTTCATATTGCTACATCTTAGAACACTCATATGATGATCTTATATCAATATAAATTATGACATTATTTTTATCTTATGACTTTATGATCTTACATTGTCATATATTGTGCTTACATGATCTTATATGATGGCTATTTATTATTAAGCCTTACACCGAGAATTTATTATGATCATACTTTGAGAATTTTTATCAAGCCTTAAATTGGGGGCATTGCACTATTCTATCCCTTATCTATTGATCCTACATGTCATATATTATGCATAGTCCCATCTACATTGATCTTACATTATTATATCGCATATGGATTCTACATTACACTTTTACTATCATATATATTGTCATACTTTCTCATATTGATCCGATAGTAGGGGAATCATGCTTCCCTCTTATCGTATTGAGCTCTATTTCCATACTTGATTATCTAGATTTAGATCACTTATCTTATGATCATATTGGCTATATTTGGAAACTTGGCCTATTGCCAAGCCTTTGTGCCATATATTCTATCTATATTATCTATCTATCAATCCTATTAATCTTGCTAAGCTTCATGCCATTTATCCTACCATATGTGCTCATGCTAATGGATGCCGCATTGGACTATTTATTGTACTCTCAGCTGATTTTGGTCATAGAGGATCATATCACTATTGAATTGATCCCATGTATTATATTGATCCTACCCTATGTGTGTTCATGCTCATGGATGCCACATTGGGCTTTTTATTGTACCTTCATGGGTGTTTTTATCCATTGAATTAGGTGTTTCATTTATGTTTTCCATACCATTACATTACTTGGCCTAATTCTATTTTAAGTTTCCTAAGTACAAAACTTAAAACCATAAACTAAAGCTTAAACTAGAAATTGAACCTAGCCTAAGTAGGACATAAGAAATTTCATTGGGAAAAAATAAAATAATCACCTAAGCTTCATCACTTACTCATAGTGATTGTTTTATATTGTGATCGTTTATTTCCCCTTAGTAGAAAATATTTTTTTCTAAGGTGCTATAAATATGAAAAATAAGTTAAAAATTATTCTACTTAAGTAAAGTGATATTATTTCCTTCATTTCAACTTGCACTATGCCTATTCTTATTGCTTATCTCTATTTTTATGTGTATGCAATCTCAATCTAATTGGTTTATCTATCTAATTTTGATTTAATCTAATGCTTATCCGTAATCTAATTCTATCAAATATAAATTGAACCTAGCTATATGAATCAACTTGTGTTCACAAGTGCAAAATTTTCCTTATAGCTACAATCTTGATCCACTTTAATGCAAAAATCAAAATCAAACATTTGACTAACTAACCCAATCTTAGTTTTTGGCCTTAGGCCAACTTTGTAAATCTTCACACTTTAGTGTTATATTTATGTATAGAAAAACATGTATCCCACTCATTCTAATCATCAATTATCATCAACGATTGCTTAACATTAGTTGATCACACAAAAATAGTCATTCACATTTGCACTCAAATCAAGCAAAAAATCTAGCATATATCACAGTCATCCTAGTGCATGTAAAACACCCTTGAACAATCATTCTAAAATTCGTGTACATTTTTTAAGCTTTATGTCTATCAAGGTATTTTTACATAATGTAAGCTTGATAGAGAAACAAAGAGTGTGACAAAAAATAACATCATCTAGTAGTCTTCTTTTTAGAGATTCACAAGAAACAATCCAAAGAATGTCACAAATTGAATTTACAAACATAGAGCAAGTTTGTAGCCATAAAATAGATCCAAACTATGAAGGTGATCCAACACAAAACAGTGAAGAATATTTTGAATCACATCCATACATATGATTGTCTAACACATTTCCAAATTCTAAACTGCATCGATTTCATTGTCTTTATCAATCGACATATAAGCTTTGATCATAAAACTAGGTATTCTCTCTATTAATTCTGATTTATAACAATGACCATACTTACTATTTAATATTATCTAATCTGATCAATGTTCTACTCCACTCAATTTACACTCCATATTATATCTTTTGAATCAATTTATAATTAATTGTGTTATTTATCTAATTAACTTATTTAACCTATTTTTCTTTATATTTGAACTTTTTCATGGCATAGATAATCCATATTAAATTTTCATCATGTTGTAATACTTATAATATATTTATAAAAATGTTAAAAAAGAGCAATATTATAAGTCGGGTCTTTTTCTTTTGCTGAACGTGTTGCTTTCGAAACTTGACAGCAACTTGAAAGCTTTTGTTATTGTCATTTGTTCTAGTGTCCTCTTCAGCCATTTGTCACATATTTCTTAGGCCTTATTTATGTTTCTTAGGCCTTATTTATGGTAGACAATACTTGGTTATTAAAAAAATTATATATACATATGGCTTTATAAGACAAGAGGTGATTGAGACTCAGCAAACAAGAAATGCATGATGCAGTACAATTTTTTTTAAGAATGATCATTAAAATTCAAAGAGATATTAAGATATTTTTAGAGAATTTATTTTTGAGTCTTCTCAAGTTTAAATGGATGAGCCACTTGACAGCAGGTAAACTTTGAATAGGAACTACTATCTCGAGTTGTTTTTCATAGTTTATCAAATTATGACATTGGTTCATATTTTATCTTATTGTATTTAGGCGATGTTCACAATGATGAAGTATTGGGACTGTCAGAATTGCTCAAACTCAACCATGTTTAATCGTGGAGTTTCTTCCAAGATCAAACCCACTTAGCTTGCTACCCTTGTATTGAAATCCTTGTAGCTCATAGGACACAACACTTGTTAAAGGTTTTGCAAATGGAGTAGCAAGCTAAGTGAACTTGGTCTTGGAGGAAACTCCATGATTAAACATGATTGAGTTCAAGTAGCATTAGGAAGTCCCAAAACATCAGCTCTGTGAACATCATCTAATGCAATATTCTAAGTGATTCATTCATTCTCATGAAAAATAAGATTCATCTGAATCACTACTCATCAAATTAGAATCAACAAATTTGACTCAAAAACTACCCAATTGAATCTTAATATCGAATGAAATCTGATTTCAATTAAAAAAAAAAAAGCCTGTCACACTACCTTCTGACTAGATCATTGAGAATGATGCAGAGTGGATGCCCCACCAGATTCTTCACTCTCCCAGAGTTGCTTTTTCTAGATGGCAGACGACAGGCATTGATCAGGTATTTTAACTTTTCCACACCCAACTGACAAATGATGTACATAAGTTTATGTAACTCCTCTTAGTTTATGTACAAAATTTTGAAGGCACAGAAGATTTCTTTCTTTGATTACCTAAGAAACCCATGTGATGATGTTATTCCACGTTTAAAGTCTGCATCACCTTGTTTACTTTCGTTGAGAGATTCTTTGGGCTCACATGCAGCTTGTCCTTGCCAGTCGCCACTGCACTCAACTTACATGCGATTCTACGGACTTGCAGTGAGAGTAACAGTGGCTGTGTACATGAAAATACAACAATGTACCAGCTCTCTAAATTCTTTTATCCACTGCTATATATAGCATCTTAAAACTCACTCAATTTTCATGTGATTCTACTGAGATGAAAAATGAGAATGTGAGAGGATAACTACTAAAAGGCCATCCCTGCCTCTAGTGTGTATATAAGCAATGCTCAAATTTAGCTTGGCTCTAATTCCACAAAATTCAAGAATATGAATGAAAAATTTGACTTCCACACTCTCTACCTATGTTTTTAAACAATATTATATTAAAACCTTGATTTTAAGCATTAGGAATTGTGTTATGATTTTTTTATTATATTAAATCAGATATCATGTTTTAGAGATTTAGTATTTTTTTTCAATTATGAGCAATGGAAAGTAATGACATTTGTCAATTTAAACAATAAGTATATATTAATAAAATTTAGAAGAAGGAGGGAAGGAAAAATAAGACATAATAGAAGAGAATACAACACAATTTATATAATATAGTTGTTTCAGTTAAAAAAACCCTATCATTAAAAATAGATCTCAATACATTAATTTAAAATAAATTTATAATAGATTGAGAATCTTTGTTAATAATGTAATGTTAGGATTTGTAATTCTAAGTATTAAGTTGTATTAATAAAAGCATTGGATGCATATATTTTGTAAATCATTTCTTTTGTCAAAATTAGTTTATCTCACATAGTTGGGAAGTAGTAGTACCATTAGATAGAACTAGTATAGGTAAAGGATTTGATAGTAGAATGGACCATTCATGTATTATATTGTACTAAAGATAATTACTCAAGGGAGTCTCCACCTCAAAGAGACCAGCAAAATATTGTAATGTGAACTTATCATTTCAATACAATATTATTTTTGGGTTTCCATATGCAACAAATATTTTATGTATTTCTATTATTTGGATATTATCTTGCAAGAAGGATTGCGTCATTTGGTATCAAGGTGAATGCATTAAGGATCCAAACTTGATAAATCCCTAAATTTTATGGTACAAGCCCTACCAATTGGATCTACCAAGCTAACAATAGTTTACTCTCCAAGATACTCCTTGCAAATATGGTCTTTATTGCCTCATTTAACTTGGAAAAAGAACCAATCAAATGGTACAAATGGTATTGTTGCACTATGTTGTCATCAGTGTTGTCACTAATGTCAACCTTTGGTGTGGATATGTTGAGATGGTGTGTATGGTGTTGAGCAGGTGTTGCAGATGTAGTAGGGTCACTTGGTTTCCAAGTGCTTTCGAGAAAATTTACAAAAATATTGTACAAGGTGATGGGAAGTGTTCTATATTTTGCTCCACATTTCTTCATTCTTGAAGATGTGCTTGTGCGGTTTGAAAGTGATGATCAAAGGTCTTTGAAAGTGTTATATCTAGAGTTTTAGGTTTTGGATCGTGTGGCAGTTTAGAAAATATGTTTGACAGTGTGGTAGATTGTCTCTGGCTTGTGAAGAGAGATATCTGGGAGAAATGGAAGTGCTCTTTATTTCTTTGCGCTAAAGTTTCTTGTCTTGCGGATTTGGGAATGTGTTAATATTACCTGTAACTACCTTCTTGTGGTTTGTCTAGTGTTCATCTATTCCACAAGCTTGGTTTTTGAGTTGTTTTGTTGTGGCAGTTTGACTGGTTCCATAGGATGATAGTAAATATTTTTAGTTTCATGTGCTTGCGCCAGTGGTTTTGAATATTTAGTTGATGATGGAATATTCCAAGGTGTTGTGTAATGTTGCTACACAGTCTGTAGGATGTTTTTGGCCTTGGTGAAATGTGAATGTGGTTGTTTGATGGTATTAATGGAATTTGGCTGACCTAGTGTGTTAGTGTTGTTTGTGAATGAGCCTCGTGGTTTTTGGAAGCCTAGTGTAGCGTGTCAGTGTAGATTTGGGTTCTAGTTAACCCTTGATTGGTTCGCCCTCACTTATTTCCACCATGGAGGTGTTAGGTGCTGACCTATTTGGTGGTTGCACATTTGAGACCTACATATGTTTCATTAGAGCCAACCTAGTGAAGGTTATTCGAGGTTGCGGAAGGTATATATGCAAGATAAAGCCTTTGAAGATGTGTGTGGTGGAATGATGCATGTGTGATCGTGTGTTGAGATCTGAGTGCGAGCATGAATGCCTAAGACTAACAAAAGCAGTGAGCAAAAGGTGTCTACAATTTAGTGTTCCAGAAGTCACTGGAGGTGGTGAGCCGAAGGTTGTGGATGGTAAAGAGACATTGTGGTGGTTTCTCCAATTTCTCTAAGGTATTGAACCTCATTGTAACTATTTCTTTGTAATCTAGAAGAAGTGATCTTCCTGGGCAGTGAGCCTTTCTCCTTTTGGATAGTGATTCCTTTGGGCAGTGAGCCCTAGGCAGTGAGCCTCTTGTAATCGGTATTGGTTTTCATATAGTGAGTTAATCCTCATCATGGTTTTTCCCTTATAGGTTTTTCCACGTAAAATCTGGTGTTCTACTGTGAATGATTGTGGATATGTTATTTCATTTTTTTACATTCATGCTAATACTTAATAAGTGTTTGAAGGTTTTAATGCACAACTGATTCACCCCCCCTCTCAATTTCCATGTGTGTCTAACAATTGGTATAAGGGCAGAGGTTCCTTGGAAGAAGCTTAACCGCTTGAGGTAGATCTAGATGGTGCATAGGAATGGTGTCAAAGCTCCTATAATCGATGGAACAAATTATGCCTTCTGGAAAGCCAGGATGGAAGCCTTTCTCACCACATGAGGGTTTGGAATATGGAAATCAGTCAAAAATGGATATACTATGCCTAATACCCCTCTAACAAGTGAAGATGAAATCAAGGAGTATGAGAACAATGGAAAAGTGAGGAATGTTATTTTGAGTGGGCTTTCATATTCAAAACTTGTGAAGGTGATAAGTTGTAAAACTGCTAAAGAGGTCTAAGAGAAGTTGAAAAGCATTTATGAAGGAGATGATAAGGTCAAGCAATCAAATATGTAGAATTTTAAGGCCAAGTTTGAAACCCTAAGGATGTCAGAGGATGAATATATTGCAAGCTACATGCACAGGGTGGATGAAATTGTCAATTCCATCAACGGTCTTGGTGGAAAACTAGAGGAAAATTAAGTTGTGAAAAAGGTATTGAGAACTCTTCCTAAATCCTATAGTGCTAAAGTTTATGCTATTAAGGAAGCTTAGCATTTGGATCAGTATTCTAGAGATCAATTGTTTGGTTCTTTAACTACTTTTGAATTAAGAGAGCTTGACAAAGATGCTCCAAGGAAAGAAACCGCTTTTAAAGTTAGCAAAAAAGAGAGGATTGATGAATTTGATCTAGATGATTTCGATGAATTGGAAGCAAATTTTGTAAGAAGATTGAGAAAAGGGAACTGACAGATACAGAGGTAAGTTACCTTTCAAGTGTTTCAATTTTGGAAAGATAGGTCATTATGCTTCAAAATGTCTAGATAAAAATTGAAATGACAAAACATAAAGATCAGAAAAGTAAATCCATCAAGAAGAGTTATTATGTTAAAAAAGATTTGATGATGAGGAATCAAACTAATTGGATAATGAAAGTGATGAATGCTTGGTCATGGCTTTGAATGTTGGAACTAATTTTAGTGACCCTAAAAGATGTGTGAAGGAAATTGCTCTGGAAGCAAGTCACAGTATTGAAGGAACTATGTTGACTACCTTTCATGCAAGAGAGGAGAGAAACTACTGGATAATTGACAGCGGATGTTCAAATCATATCATAGGTGATAAGAGTAATTTTGTTAACCTGAAGAAATATGATGGTGGTTGTGTTAGGTTTGGTGATGACACATCTGCTAAGATCTATGGAAAAGGTTCAATTATTTTTTATGACAAGCATAAGATAGATGATGTTCTTTATGTCAAGGGTCTTCGACATAATGTTCTCAATGTAGGAAAAATGTGTAGCAGAGGATACAATCTGGTGTTTCAAGATGATGGTTGTGAAATCATAAAAAGAAGATCTAGAATCTTGGTTGCAACAGGAACAAGGATAGAAGGAAATGTTTATCAACTTAAAAGTGCTAGTGGTAAGTGCTTTATGACTCAAATCAATGAAAGTTGGTTGTGGCATAGAAGAATGAGTCATATCAATTTTGATATCCTAGTAAAGATCAACTCTACTCATGTTGTGAGAGATTTTCCAGGAATCACAAAGCCTATCAATGCAATTTGCAAAGAGTGTCAGTTTGGAAAACAGACAAAGAACAAGCTCAAAACTAAGGAACATTCTACTACAAGACCTTTAGTGTTGGTGCATATAGACCTATGCAGACCTACCAGAACAAGAAGTCGTCAAGGTGATAGGTATTTTATGTTGTTAATAGATGACTACTCTAGAATGACTTGGGTGACTTTTCTCAAATAAAAATCAGAAGCTCTAGATAAGTTTAAAGCATTTAAATCTATGGTTGAGAATGAAAAGGATTTGAAAATCAAGTGTTTAAGGTCTAACAGAGGTAGTGAGTTCACTTCAAATGAGTTTAACATTTTTTGTGAAGATCATGGGATAAAAAGATATTTATTAGCTCCTAGGACTTCATGGAAAAATGGGGTTGTGGAGATGAAGAACAAGACGGTTCAGGAGGCAGCAAGAACCATGTTGAAGGAAGCTAATCTACCAAATGTCTATTGGAGAGAAGCTATTCATACCATAGTTTACATTCTCAACAAAGTACAAGCAAGAGTGGATAGTTCAAAGACCCCCTATGGTTTGGAAAAACCCCTACTATGAAATATCTTAGAGTGTTTGAAAGTAAATGTTATATCATGAGGGATGAAGAAAACTTAGGAAAGTTTGATGAAAGATTAGATGAAGGAATCATCCTTGGATACTCTACAAAGAGCAAGGAATACAAGTGCTACAACAAGAGACTAAAGAAGATAATTGAAAGTGTAAGTGTCAAAGTGGGTGAAGAATCTCATCAAAGCTCAGTGTTGATAGAAGGATATGAATCTGATGAACGCCTTTGCAAAGAAGAAGAAAAAGAAGTGATAGTGGAAGAGGAAGAAGCTCTGAAAAAGAACTCTACGACTCCTAAGTATGTGTAGAAAAAATGATTCTGAGGATCAAATAATTTGAGATAAGAAAAAAGATGTGTTGACAAGAAGAAAAGTTGTTATGATAGAGAAATAGGTATATTTTTGTTTACTTTATAAAGTAAAACCTAAAATAGTTACTGAAGCATGTAAGGATGAAAATTGGATCAAAACCATGGAAGAAGAATTGAGGTAGATTGAGAAGAATCGAACATGGGAACTAGTCCCAAGACTAGCAAACAAGAATGTGATAGGAACTAAATGGATTTTTCAAGAACAAGTTGAATGAGGATGGGGGAGTTATCAGAAACAAGGCTAGACTTGTGTGTAAAGGCTGCTCACAAGTGGAAGGAATAGATTTTGAAGAGACTTTTTCTCCAATGGCAAGAATGGAGGCTATTAGGATGTTTTTGGCTTTTGTAACACATAAATACCTCAAGGTATATTAGATGGATGTTAAATTTGCATTTTTGAATGATGAGTTAGAAGAAGTGTATATTGAACAACCAGAAGGTTTTCATTTATCAGAAGATCCTGATATGGTTTGCAGGTTGAAGATGGCATTATATGGGCTCAAACAGGCTCCTAGACCTTGGTATGCAAGATTGGACAAATACTTATTGCAGCAGTGATTCAAAAAGGGTATTGTAGATAACAACCTTTACTTCAAATTTGAGAAAGATAAAGTCCTAATTGTGGTTGTGTATGTTGACGATATAATCTTTGGAGGAAATGAGACCATGTGTAAGAATTTTGTAGAGGAGATGCAAAATGAGTTTGAAATGTCAATGCTTGGGGAGATGACTTTCTTCCTTGGGCTACAAATTTGTCAATCAGAAAAATGTAGTATTCATTTCACAATCAAAATATGTACAGGAAATGTTAAAGAAGTTTGGGATGGAGGATTCTAAACTAGTATGTACTCATGGTTACTAGTTGTAAGTTGAGAAAAAATGATGAATCTCCTAAGATAGGTCAGACTAAGTATAGATCCATGATTGGTGGATTACTATATCTAACTGCAACTAGACATGATATTATGCATGCAGTATGTCTTGTGGCAATATTTCAAGATCCTAGAGAGTCACATGCGGTACTAGTCAAAAGGATATTCATATATTTGAAGGGAACTCCGGACTATGGTCTATGGTATTCTAAGGATACTAATTTCTCTTTGAGTGCTTATATAGATGCATATTGGGTAGGTTGCAACAGATGACAAAATAAGTACAAGTGGAGGTTCTTTCTTCCTTAGAAACAAGCTAGTTTCTTGGATGAGTAAGAAGCTGGATTCAGTGTCATTATCTACTGCAAAGGTAGAATATATTGTTGCAACATCCTGCCATACATAGGTGTTATGGATGAAGCAAACATTGAAGGATATTAGAATATCTTATAATGAACCTATTCCTATCTTGTGTGATAATACAAGTGCTATCAACATTTCAAAAAAATTGGTCATGCATTCAAGAACAAAGCATATCTCTATCTAGTATCACTTTCTATGAGAGAATTTTGTTGAGAAGGAAGTTGGAGTGTGTGCCTACAAAGGATCAAATAGTAGACATTTTCACAAAGGCTCTTCCAAAAGATACATTTGAGTATCTCAGACATAAGCTAGGGGTATTGCCCCTCCTTTCAACTAGATGCATAAGATTGCACATCTATCCAAGGGAGCAATTCAAGATATATTCTTTGTCATGGAATGATGAAGGCTACCTCTCAAGGGGAGTAGGTAGTGGTGTTTTTGGTTAGTGCAGTCAGGGGGGCACATTTTGTGCTTGAAGTGAAGTATTTAGGTGTTTCCCTTTGTCATTGATGTCAAAGGGGGAGAGAGAAGTCTAAAAACATAGGGAAAGAAGTGTTTAAGAAAGGGAGAGAGAAGTGGAGAGAGAAGTCTGAAAAACATAGGGAAAGAAATGATCAAGGGGGAGAGTTGATGTAAACGGGAAAGATGCTTGAGTATTGGAGATACAGAGTTGCTTTTGTTTTTTCTTTTTTTGTTGATGGGTTTTTAGCAGATCTTGCCATCATTAACAAAGGGGAAGATTGTTGCACTATGTAATCATTAGTGTTGTCATTGATATCAACCTCTAGTATGGATATGTTGAGAAGTTGTGTATGGTGTTGAGCAGGTGTTGTAGATGCAGTAGGGTCACTTGGTTTCCAAGTGCTTTTGAGAAAATTTACATAAAGATTGTACAAGGTGATTGTGAAGTTTTTTGTATTTTTCTCTGCATTTCTTCATTCTTGAAGATGTGCTTGTGCGGTTTGAAAGTGATGATCAGAGGTCTTTGAAGGTGTTATATCTATAGTTTCAGGTTATGGATCGTGCAGTAGTAGAAGATATGTTTGACAGTGTGTTGGACTATCTCTGGATTTTAAAGAGGGATATCTGGAGAAATGGAAATGCTTCACATTTCTCTGTACTGAAGTTTCTTGTCTTGTAGATTTGGGAATGTGTTAATATTGCCTATAACTACCTTCCCTTGGTTTTTCTAGTGTTCAACTATTCCACAAGCTTGGTTCTTGAGTTTTTTCCCTATGGCAGTTTGACTGGTTACACAGGATGATAGTATTCTTAGTTTCATGTGCTTGCACCAGTGGTTTTGAAAATTCAGTTGATGATGGAATATTTTAGGGTGTTGTGTAATTTTTTGCTACATAGTCTGCAAGATGTTTTGGCCTTGGTGAAGTGTGAATGTGGTTGCTTGATAGTATTAATGTCGTTTGGTTGACCTAGTGTGTTAGCGTTGTTTTTGGATGAGCCTCATCATTTGTGGAAGCCTGGTGTAGCATGTTGGTGTAGATTGGGTCTTGGTTAACCCTTGATGTGGTCCACCCTTACTTCTTTCCACCATAGAGGTGTTTGGCGTCAACCTATTTGGTGGTTGCATGATTGAGGTGCATACGTTTCATTAGATCCGACCTAGTGAAGGTTATTCAAGGTTTCAGAAGGTATATATGCACGGTAAAGTCTTTGAATATATGTCTGGTGGAATGATGCATGTGTGATCATGTGTTGATATCTAAGTGCAAGCATGAATTCCTAAGACTACTGGAAGCAGCGAGCAGAAGGTGTCTATATTTTAGTGTGCCAGAAGTCACTAGAGGCAGTGAGCCAAAGGTTATGGATGGTAAAGAGACATTGTGGTGGTTTCTCCAATTTCTCTAAGGTAGTGAACCTCCTTGTAACTATTTCTTTGTAATATGAAAGAAGTAATCTTCCTAGGTAGTGAGCCTTTCTCCTTTTAGACAGTGAGTCCTCTGGGCAGTGAGCCTTAGGCAATGAGACTCTTGTAATCAGTTTTGGTTTTCATATAGTGAGTTAATCCTCACTGTGGTTTTTTCCTTATAAGTTTTTCCACGTAAAATTTGGTGTTCTATCATGAATGATTGTGGATGTGTTGTTTCATTTGTTTACATTCATGATAATACTTAATAAGGTTTTGAAGGTTTTAATGCACAATTGATTCCCCCCCCTCTCAGTTGTCACGCGTGTCTAATAGGTATTTGAAGGCCCATCTTGAACCTAGTTGGACTAAATTCATGAAAATTACTTTGAATCACTTCAACCATGGTGCCTTTGAGGATTTTACAAGAGCTTTAACCAAACTACAACTTGGTTTTGTGTATGACTACTAAATTGAATATGAGAAAGTTTCCAAACCAAATTGAAGGCTTGATAGATGATTTCTTCAACAATTTTCTCCTAATTACCCTCAAAGATGAAATTCTAATTAAGGCCAAAATTTTCAAAATTTTAGTGCTAAAGTTTTGTGAAATCAAAGAATCAAGTACCGATGAACTAATTACAGAAGGAAGCAGGATACACAGTGATAATTATCATCTTAGTGAGTTGAATGGATAGAGTTGTCTCACTGTGCAGAGATGAAAGTTGGCTTTGGCACAGAAGGTTAGGACATATGAACTTTGATGATATTTTAAAGATTAGTTCAAGAGGGATGGTCTAGGATATGCTAAAGATTAAGAAGCCTCAATCAATCAGCTACAAGCCATGTCATGAAGGGAAGCATAAAAAAGGCAAATATCCTACTAAGGAGTATTCCACATCAAAACCATTAGATGTGGTTCATACAGATCTATATGGACCTATGAGAACTAAAAGTCTACAAGGAGATAGGCATTTCATGATGTTCATTGATGATTACACTAAGATGATTGTTGTACCCAAAATTAATTTTTTTCTACACTTAGGCATTTTACATAAATGGTTAAAAGTCTTGTCAAAACCGTCAAAAAAGGTCAAAATTGGGGTTTGCATATCTTGCATGAGGGTCAAAAACTCAAAAATTTTAAAGTCTGACGATCTGGGTCTACTTAGAGCGACCAAGTCTACAAAACCCATGTCTTAGTTTTTCGCCCCTAAATTTTAGGAAAATTTCTATTTTTAGAAACTTTCTAAAATTATAACATTTTTCTGGGTTTTTCTAGGTTTTCTTTTGAAACGGATGTTGGCAAAAATTTTGATAAATAGAAATTTTGGCTGTTAGGGTTTAAACTGATTTTGATTGGTCGAAAATAATTCCTCATCAAGCTAGTGCAATCAGAATCACAAAAGGATCATTTTTTTCCCTAGCGGGCCTATTCTGCTTTTTCAGAAGCTTTTTAGGAGCTCCAAGGCCATTAATGGAGGTCAGCCAATTGCGAGGTGTCAGAGTCGAACATTCAAGCACTGAACAGAAGATGAGAAATGATAAGCGTGCACGTAGAATGAAGAACGAAGAAGGGAAGTTGTGAAAGTTAAAAAATGTAAAATTTTGGGGAAGTTGTGAAAGTTGAAAAATGTAAAATTTTGGCTAACTCTAGAAACTTTAGGTGCCCTAGCTCAATCTAGGCGCCCAAACACTCATGCCTTAGAAAAAATTCCATCTCCAGCAAGCAAGACTAAGGCAAGCACGTCAAACGAAGGAGGAAGTTGAAATTTTCAAAATAAAAACTAAGTCTGCCAGCCATTGGCGCCCCAAAAGGCGATAGGCGCCCAACTTTTCAAGGCATCAAATGATGAAATTAGGGTTTGTGCTCCCAGGAAATGTTGTTCAGAATCTTCTCAACTCCGCAGTGAGTCCAACAACACAGTCATTAGATCAACCAGTCAACCAAAATTTGAAATCAAACAGAGAGGTCTCAACCAAGAAGTAAGATGCAAATCATGAAATCATCATAAAATAATCTAAGTCTGGGAACTCTAGGCGCCCCAGGTGATCTTTTGGAGGACCTAATCCAAAAATTAGGGTTTGCAAATGTGCTCAATCTCTTCAGGATTCTACTAGCTTCGTAGTGGATGTCTTCAACAAATCATCAGACTTGTTAATCACCAAAAAATCTAGATCAAATGGAAGGTATAACATGAAGGCTCAAAACTGGAGGTTGAAAATCAAGAAAAAATGGTTAAGTCTAAAGGAGATGGGCGCCCCAGAAGGAGATAGGCACCCAAGCTTTTGGAGGCCTAAATGAGTGAATTTGTAGTTGACACCTCCATCATGACTTCTTCAAATTTGATCAAGCTTTCCAACCGAACCATCAGCAAGTCCATCAAAGTTGATAATCACCAGATATCGAAGGAGGAACAAAGGGAGAAACAAAAGCAAAATGTTAAAATTCAAAAGCAAAGGTGAAAATATCAAAATAAAATCTAACTCTGGAGGAGTTGGGTGCCCCAGCTAGCCAGGGGCGCCCAAGCTTTTGACCCCCAAGATTCAACTTTCAGGAGATGTCATTTCCAGGAGACCCCCCTCAAAATCTTCTTAGCTATCCAATGAGTCCAGCCATCAATTCATCAGACACCCCAATCATCCAGAAATTTGAATTCATCAGAGGATCAGAAAGCAAGTGTAAAAGTTGAAAATCCAAAAAGGAGACAAGTATGGATAATATGGGTGCCCAATCTTTTGAGGCCCAAATCAACTTTTCAGGTGATGTTGCATCCTAAGCACCCTCCTTAGAATTCAACAAGTTATTCAGTCAATCTGACAACCAAATCATTAGGATAGTCTAGCTCTCGAAATTGCAAATTCATTTGGAGATGAGAAAACACAGAAAGTTCAAATTTTAAGAAAAATGAAACATTGGTTTTGCTAGGCGCCCCAGGAGGAGATAGGCACCCATGATTTTGAAGCATCAAATGAAGTTTTTAGACAAAGTTTCCTCCAAGATAATCTTCTCAGAATCAGTCAAGCTTCACGATGGATCACTCCATCAGTTCACAGGATCCTCTGAGCATCCAAAAATCAAAGTCAAACAGAGGTCAAAATCAAGCAAAAAAGTTGAAATTTCAAGAAAATTGGCTAAGTCTGGAAAGGAAAAGTGCCCCAGGAGAAGATTGGTGCCCAAGGCTCAATGCCTTAAAAAAAATGAAAGTTTTCGCCATTCAACATTCAAACAACATATGCGTTCGATGAACCTACTCAGGATTGGATGCAAAAAATTTAAAGCAAAAAATGAAAGCAGTTTTTATCCTAAAAACCTATTTAAGAAAGCTTTTGTCTTCCATTATTCAATTTTGCAGGTTGGCGTCTAGAGCAAGAAGATTTTCCCTTTCTCTCAACGAAGATTTGAAAACCCAAACAACATGCTTTTTCGGTGTTCTTCATGGTTTCGAGATCAGTGAGCAAAGAGGAACGCTTTTTCGTGCTTCAAACTTCCACGACATTGCTTTTTCAAAATAGCCACCCAGCTTTTTTCGTTTCTGATCACATGGACCTCTTTGTTTTTCATCCTCTTCAACATTGAGAAACTTTTCCCTCTTCTAGAAACTACTTTTTGGCTGCTTTTTCAGGATGGATTTAGCTTTTTTAGTTTTTGAGCATTTGGGTTTTTCTAAAACATGATTTTCTACAAATCCTAGGCCCCCATTTTTTTTTTGGAGAAAATTATTTTTCAAGGCAGATCAACATTCTATTTTTAGCAGCACTCTCCACTTAAATCAAGAAACAAATCAGCTTTTTGGCGGATGTGGACGATATTTAAAGCAACAGTCATCTAGAAACTTTCTTCCAACTTTCTTTCTATTCTTGTCTCAATTCTTATCCACTCTTTGAAGAAGAGAAAGAAAACAAATTGTAATAGTTGGCATTTCCTTTTTTTATGCTTTATTAGGTGGTTAGATGTTTATCTTGTTTAGTTTTAGAAATAAATCTTGCATGTTGGAAAGTTTTGGTTGTAAAATCAAGGAAATTTTAGGGTTCCCTACTCCTTTGCTTGTGTATAAATAATGGCAACCTTTCCTATTATTTTCTTAACCGTGCTTGTGATAGAAAATTGCAAGCTTGTAATGTTGCAAGTTGTTATTCAGTGTCAGTTCACTTTGTGTAAGAGCAAGTTTGCAAGCCTCTTTAGCTGCAAGTTCTTATTCAGTGCATGTGTCTTGTGTCAATGTATTCTGGTTTGATGGCTAAACTGTAAGCCTATTTTGCTATAATCCTGTTGTCCCAGAAGTGTAATCTTTTTTTCTTGAAATTTGAGGAAATAAAGTCTCGTGTTTGCTTTGCTGCCCTAATATAAAGTCTCATATTTCTATTTATTGTGTTATGCTTATATGATCTCCATTTCAGCTTGCATTGAAAGTAAGTAGATGTATGTCGGAAGAAGAGTTTATCAAAGTATTTTGTTAGAAAATCCTTCCTTGTCCATTTCTAACTCTCTTTCTCTGCGTTTACTTGAGAAGTTAGAAACGTCATTAGAGTAGGCTTAGTCGTAGTTGAAATTCTAAAATAAAAAATATCAGCTACAACACTTGAGTTTTATAACCTTGTGCTCTTAGTTGAACAAAAAGATAGGAAAATTAGTTTTAATTTACTTTCTTGAACAACATCAGCAAAGAGGGAGCTTCCCCTCCTAATTTGAAGAGCAATTTATCTATGCATAGTTATCTATTTCTAATCCGCATTCCAGAGGTGTGAATTAAAATGCCAACAATTTTCTAGTGCCCACTGTGGGGCACATGGCATAAAAATTCAAGAAAGCTTACGCTTTATGACACGGGAATGACCATCTGGCACCCTATTGAGTGATCCAGCCATAAGCAATGGGTGATAACAACAATAATGCTAGCAGGAATCTAAGATGTCCACTCCCATTACCTTGGGGTAACAAAATTGGACCTTTGGCATTGCAGGAACATCATGAGTTACCTAAAGGGTCAAGGAAGCACTTTCCATGATTTCACAGTGATGGAACTCAACATCCCGATGATCATCTTTTTTCCTTCTCAACGGCCTGCGCCATCTTGCACGTGGCACTTGAAGACATCGCAATGCATCTCTTTGTGGAGACTCAGGTTGGGAATGTTGTTGACTGATTCAATCACCTGGAGATGGGAATTATTACAAGCTATGCAACTATGAGCGATAAATTCTTGGCGAGATTCAAACCTGCTGAAGATAGTCATTGGTTGTTTGCCCAACTTGCAAATTCAAAGATGGAGTACAATGATCCCATGAGGGAGTTTGTAGCAAGATTTAATCATCTTGTTTCACGAATTTCTTCTACACTTAATCCATCACCAGAGATTCTGATGAGTTGCTTCATAAATGCCTCAAGGAACACTAAGAGGGGGGGTGAATCAATGTTCAACAATATTCAAACTTTTAACTCTGATCATAAACGATTTGCAGTACATAAACAGAAATCAAGATGCAAGCACATGAACAAGATAATCAAAGCACCATAACACCAATATTTTTACGTGGAAACCCTGCTAGGGGAAAAACCACGATGGAGATTAATCCACAATTTATACTCTGTTAAAAGTATAAACAAAAGGGAATGCACATGCATTCAGGCACACTGCCTAGAGCTCACCGCTCAAAATAAAGAAGGCTCACTGCCTCACAAAATTTTTGGATTACAACAAGAAGTTGAACTAAGAAGATAGCATCTACAAATGCTTGAGATCAATTCCAATAAGGCACATTAAATAGATTTTGGACCTGTTGTCCAATTCGCACTTATGCTCTGCTCTGCTCTGCACTACTACACAAAAACCCTTCTGTTGCATAAACAAAATTCACTCAATAGATCTTCTGCTATTCATTCACACATCTTTTCTTCTCTTTTTGGACACTTACACTCTGTACATCATTTATCACACTCACACACACTTCAAAATGAATTATCGATCTCATATATATATATATATATATGCTATAAAGATTTAATCACTTCAAGTCAGCTTTAACAAAATATGAAATATTCTCCAACAGCCGGCTCAAATCACAAGTTATATTTAATGCGCACCCATCAAAGTCTGCTAGACTATAGCTGGGACCCAAAACAAAATAACCAACATAAGAAATAATTAACCAATTATTCCTTATACATCCACGACATGCTACATTCATTGAGTCAGCCATAATGAGCAAATAAACAAAAAATCATTCTTCTGAATCTCCTAGCTCGTACACCGATTAATGCAATACCACAAAACTTAACAGCAAGATAGTTTTGATGCTTAACAAACTCTCTTGGAGATCCGCAACACAAAATGATGATCTAGTGAAGCATACAGATCGACTAACTGACCGGATACCCTGTTCTCCATGCTTTCTGTCGATAACACACTGCCTTCTACATTTCCTGTCGGTATAAGTAGATGTTGATCTGCGGACCGGGATAATGACTTCAGTTGCCATCAATGACAACACTAGAAGTCATAAAAAATCTCCTCAAGCCATATGCCAACAATCTCCCCCTTTGGCATTGATGGCAACACTTAGTGAAAAATGACTAAGTGTCAGAACCAAAACTCAAAATTTCAAAACACAACAAAACACTGCTCCCCCTTAGATTGTCAAGGAATTTTTCACTGCTCCTCTCCCCCTTTGACATCAATGACAAATATATTCTTCACTAAGCTCTCACTCCCCCTTTCAAAAATTCAAAATTTGAAGTGCAACTGTTGCACAAATCAGAAAATTATTTTATACTTATCCTTCATCTCTGGAAGAAATTTCTTCCAAGCATCCACAACAATCCCAATAATTACTATCAAACTGTTATTTTCTGATGTCCGACTGATGATCTGAATGAGGGATATTGGAATTGTAATCACTTCTTCCAACTTCTCTCCTTTCTTCAGAATCTCAATTTGTTGCTCCAATCTGCATTCAGTTAAATCCTTTACTTTCCAGAAAGTATCCATATGGGTGTTTCTGGCAAAGTGAACCTTTGCATGTTCAGCCTGCAACTCATGAATCTTTTTCTTGAATGCTCCAACCTGGTCCTCAAACATACTATAATCCTGACCAATTTTTCTTAACTTTCTCTCAATTTGCTCCAGGTTGTCCTTATATTTACCAACCACATGAGGCCACCGAAGGCAATAATTGTAGATGTTATTTGTTGAGTCAATGCATTGCCTTAACACATTCATTTTCTTTTTTAGCTTGGAGAGAGAGCCTAAACTACTCCTTCAAATGTAAAATCACTTCTTCCTCTTTCCTATCCTAAGGCACAGAGGCCATATCCTCCTTGATACATTCAATCAACTCTTCTGGAAGTACATTTTGCAAACTTCCCAATTCAATGTTGTTGTGCACAAAGTAACTGCCTAGAGTGTCTTCAATCAAGTCATGTTCATATGATGGTCCATCTAACCATATGTCAACAATCTTTTGCATTCCATCTTCCTCCTAAACAATCTACAGTATCTTTGTTTTGAATAGAGCGCTTTCTTCATCACTTCCTTTTGCTATCACTATGTCTGGTTCCACCAATTCTAGTTCATCTTTTGGAGTGTAGTCATCAGAATCTTCATCTGGTATATCCATAATTACTTGCTCTTTTCCTTTTTCTTCAATCTTTGGAGATTTGAGTGTCGGGGAAATGTTATCTTCAAACTCTAGAGCCCTTTTTTGCTTCTTCTCCACCTTACCGAAAGAAGACCCAACTTCAACTGCTCTTACCGGAAGGGAGATGCCAACTATTCCAAACTTTCCCAACAATTCTCTAAATAAATTTTCATAAACTTGCTCACAATTTTCCAAAGTATTGAGATGATTAAAAATATGCTTACAAACGGGTTCACTTCCTTTCCATACCACGTTATCATTCTGAGGCAAGAAATTCAGAAAATACATCATAATGCATATAACTAGGGTACCAAACCTGAAGGGGTAGTCTGCATCTTTCATCAGTTGCACATTTTCCATCAACTGATCCTTCAACAATTCACATAGATCAAAGTATTCATCTTCCATTGTCATTTTATGAGCGATATATACTGCACCTGCCGAGGTTGATCCTTCCTTGTTTCTAAAGAAATTTTTGTGTGAAATCCAATGAGCAATATACCTTGTTAATGGATCTTTGATCATTGAAATTACCAGAGCCCTTTTATCTCCTGTTACTCCGGTTAGGGTTTCGACTTCAATGTTCTGAATCAACTTCTTTTTTAGAACAACTCCAATATTGCATAATCCTATTAGATTTCTGATCACATCCTTCAAAATTCGATAGGGTTTATCCAAAGTAAGGATATCATCATCCAGTCTGTTCAAGATAAACCTGACCACTTCCACATTGACGAAATAAGGAAACTCATTCCAAATGTCCAAACTCCTGTGTTTCGCACCTTCAAGCCATTTCAATTCACTAGCTGGCAACAAATTTCTTACATCCCTAATCTTCCTACTACTATATTCATCCAAATTCAATGTTCCTTTGATTTACTTCATTTTACTTTCCATACCGAACAAGTTTTCTTTTGAGCACAAAATTAGGAATTCAACAAGTGATCAAAAATACCTGGTGAATTTGCCGCCAAATTTGCTTTACTTCTTTTGAAATTTCGCTGCAGAGGCTCTCTTTTTCTTCTCCTTCAATGCAAAGTGACAAATGAGGGTTCCCAATACCCTTTTATAACTTCGCACCTACCCCTTTTTCCACATTAAATACTTTGCCCTAGGAGTTCTGGTTACTCTGTTTTCTCAAACAACAACAGAAAAATTTATCTACGGACCTTCTACTTCTCATACTTCTACAAAACTGATCACTGATGCATTTGCAAACTTCTATCATAGCTACAGACAATTTCCTGCATTTTGATGCTGGCTACCAACAGGGGATTAAAATATTTTTCTTGAAAAACTCCCCCTAGACCAATGACCTGAGATCAATTTCCAGAGGAATTCCCGGAGGCTGCTTCTGATACGAGCTTATTTCCTTCATCAGATTCACTCTTCTTTACCCATTTTTTCTTCATCTGATCTCTTATCTCTTCCACAGACACTTTCTCTTTTCCTTTGTCATCTTTCCGTGAAATTCTTCCTGTATTTACCGGACCTCTTATATCCATGTTTTTCTCCCTACAGAATTTTGGAATGTGACCAAATCTGTTGCATTTGTAACACACCGGATTTCTTTGTCTAGACCATTTGTTCCACTGATTTCCCTTTGACCTGCATTGATTAGCAACATGCCCAATTCTTCCACAAGTGTAGCATTTAACATTCCTTACACTGACAGACCTACTTCTGCATTCAATTGACTTGTGACCAAACTTATTAGAGCTAAAACACTGACTGGGAAATGATGGATTGCTTGAATTTATTTTACTTCTACACTAAGAAGCCATATGACCAAATTTATTACAAGAAAAGCAGTAACCATTTAACTTTTGAGCATTGGGTTGTCTTACCGGATGTCTTATGCCTTTGTTCATTTGATTTCCTTGTCTGGAATCCTTGTGTTTAGATCTAGGGCTTTCTCCTTTCTCCTAGCCAAGACCTCACTTGTCATTTTCATCCTTTTTTCCTTTAGTCAACTCATCGAGCTTAGCAGAACTCATCCTGAACTTCTCTTTGTACTCATTTGCATTAGTGAGTTCATCACTGAGAATAACTATCTGTCTTTCAAGTTCTTGTTCATTATTTCTAGATTGTTGTAGTTCAATCTCCAGCTGAATGAATACACCGTTAACTCTGATGCATTCTTCATATTTTTCTTTTAAGGACTGTGCCAGATTTTCTTCATTCTTCTTTCTTTCTTCAATCTCCTTAGTTAGCTTCATCGCCACAGATTCCATCTTAGGTTTTAGAGTAGCATTATTCCTAGCAAGTTTTTCACACTCTCTTGTTATCTCTTTTAGGGTTTGATTCAGGTGAACATCTTCCAAGCTTTTATTCTCTTTCTGCTTCAGTTGATCACAAAGTTCCTTTCTCTTTTCTCTTGAATCATTGATTTTATCCTTCAATGATTGAATGAATTTCTCAACATCCATAAGATTTTCTTTTAATTCCATGACTTATGTGTTAGACTGATCAAGATCATCAAGTGCCACCATAAGCTACTATTGAAACCACCAGAGTCCATTGCAATTCAAGATCCACCTCAAGTTTTTAAACTTTTGCAGAGGAACCAATGCTCTTATACCAATTGTTGGACTCAGGGAACACTGAGAAGGGGGATGAATCAGTGTTCAACAATATTCAAACTTTTAACTCTGATCATAAACCATTTGCAATACATAAACAAAAATAAATATGCAAGCACATGAACAAGATAATCAAAGAACCATAACACCAATATGTTTACATGGAAACCCTATTAAGGGAAAAACCATGGTGGAGATTAATCCACAATTTATACTCTGTTAAAAGTATGAACAAAAGGGAATGCACATGCATTCAGGCACACTGCCTAGAGCTCACTGCTCAAAATAAAGAAGGCTCACTACCTCACAAAATTTTTGGATTACAACAAGAAGTTGAACTAAGAAGATAGCATCTACAAATGTCTGAGATCAGTTCCAATAAGGCACATTAAACAAATTCTAGACCTATTGTCCAATTTGCACTTCTGCTCTGCTCTACTCTGCACTGCTACACAAAAACCCTTATGTTGCATAAACAAAATTCACTCAACAAATTTTCTGATATTCATTCACACACATTTGTTCTTCTCTTTTCACACACTTACACTTCATACATCATTTATCACACTCACACACACTTCAAAATGAATTACCGATCTCATATATATATACGCTATAAAGATTTAATCACTGCAAGTCGACTTTAACAAAATATGAAATATTCTCCAACAATCGACTCAAATGACAAGTTATATTTAATGTGCACCCATCAAAGTCAGCTGATCCAAAACAAAATAACCAACACAAGAAATAATTAACCAATTATTCCTTATACTTCCGCGACATGCTACATTCATTGAGTCGGCCATAATGAGCAAATAAACAGAAAATCATTCTTCTAAATCTCCTAACTCATACACCAATTAATGCAATACCACAAAACTTGACAACAAGATAGTTTCGATGCTTAACAAACTCTCTTGGAGATCCGCAACACAAAATGATGATTTGATGAAGCATACAGATCGACTAACTGACCGGATACCCTATTCTCCATGCTTTCTGCCGGTAACACACTTCCTTCTACATTTCCTGCCTGTATAAGTAGATCTTGATCTGTGGACTAAGATAATGACTTCAGTTGCCATCAATGACAACACTAGAAGCCATAAACAATCTCCTCAAGCCATATTCCAACATGCTCTTCCATCAGAGATAGCCTTCTTCTTGAAGACGAAAATACATATAGAATTGACGGATGTGCAAGAACATGCCATCGAGTTGGAGGATAATATGATTACTTCTAGCATGATGAAGAAGGATTCAATCAGGCCTCTGGTTCAAAGTTCTATAGATCCACTGCTACATAAGGTAGCCAATGAGATGCTTGTAGTACCACCACCATAGTATCAATTTCAGCAACCATACCAGTCAAAGAGAAATATTTTTTAGCCTTACAATAATTATAGGTCATGGTTGCCAGCACCTCCACCAAGACCAATAGTTGAAGATACACAAAATGCAATATTTTGTTCTTTCCATGATACTGATGCACATACTGGTACTACATGTCCTGAGAACTTAGAATGAATTAGATTATGGGATATGTTGATGTTGCACCCAGTTCAAGTTTTGTCCCTATACCAAGTTTGAATGTTGTCTTACCACAATCAGACAACTTTGATGGAGACTCCGCTCCGAGATACTTTCAAAGTGAACCCATTATTGAAGAAAAAGAATACCTACAACACTACTCTCTTGTAGCAAATCACGAAAGACACCCTTTTCCTGTGTTTACAGGTGCTCTGCACTTGCAAGTGAAAAAGGAAGAAGAAGAGAGGCGGAGAGCTAAAAAACAAGTTAAGGAAGTGGTTGTTCAAGACTCATCTCCAACCAATTTTGATATTGTAAACTCCATGATGAAGACCAAAGTTAAGATTTCACAGTTGGAGTATCTTTGTGATCATCCTGAGCAGCTGGATAGAATAATACATGTAAAGAAAGAAGCTTCAATTCAACCTACATTGCTTGAGTCATTTGTTCCAAAGAAAGAAAAGCCTAAACCTTTCTATATATCTTTGTGTATAGGAGGATTTAAATTGAGCAATTGTATCATTGATTCATGAGCCTCAAACAACGTGATGCCTCTACAAGTGATGAAACCATTGGGACTTTTTGCACAGAAACTCAAAACGAGTGCTATTCACTTCAATCAGATTCAGTGTCGTTGGTTGGACAATTGAAGGACACTCAAGTAAGGTTGGCAGCTTGCTTAGAGAAAAAGATAAAAATGACCATCCTAGTGGCTGACATTCCACCCAGCTACGAGATGTTGTTGAGCCAGAGCTTCTACAGAGATCTTGGTGGTGCAATGCAGTTAGATTGGTCGTCTGCAACCATTCCTATGAAGGAAGTAAAAATCAAGATAGAACTTGAACCCAAATCCCAGTTCATGGTGGTGAAAATTCCAAACCCCCCAGCCCAAATTCTATATCAAGAAATGGGTCTTGGTAATTGTGACACTGTCAGAAATAGGAATTGAACACCAAAACATTGCCTGTTCTGAAAGGAGACTAACAGAGGATGCAAAGCTATGGACAATGCATTTACATGGGGGTTGTTCAACCGTAGGTTCAGAAGAAGGGAAAATTATCATCTCCCCTAAAGGATTGTTGCAATTGGAATTCACTAAAGCTGAAAAATAGGCACTTTTGTTAGGCCTCAAAAATACCGAAGACATGGGAATTGAACTCCTATGTGTTAAAGGGGATGTGGATTTTATCGATGAGCCAATCAAAGGATATTTCTAGGTCAAAAAGGATCATCTATAGTATTATAGAAACTAGGTTTGGAACGCGATCGATTGGTTTGAAGAGTTCAACAACAAAGACATCCCAAAGATGAACGACAACAAAGTTGGTGACTCAATGGTCCCTGCTTCCTTCCTTGTGCCATATTCTGAATTTTGTCAAGGTGCCTCCACCTGGATGTATGAAGATATGAGAATCTTCATCCCAGAAGATTTGTCTCTCGTAATACCCATGAGAAGAGAAGTTAAGCCTTTCAGGCAGAAATGACATCCTTCAAAGATGGAATAACTTTCTTTTGTTTTTGTGATGTGTTTCTCCTTTCCGTGATGTCATAATTATGTTGTGTTTCCCATTTCTGTAACAATTCTGTCGTGTTTTAGGTAATTAGGCATCTTGTTTTAGGTGATTTTTAGGGAAATCCAACTATTAGGTGATTCTAGGAAGTCCTGTCATAGGTGACTTAGGGAAAGTCTTGCAAATAGGCGATTAGGAAATGATGTTGACTCCGATACCCAATGGATAAGGCATTGGTCCTTGCTTAAAAATTGAGAGATTCTTTGGTTCTCCTATGTCGTAAGTATCCAACATGGTCCCCAGACAGAGCCAATTGTCGTACCCTAAATTAAAAAATTTGCTACAATTAGGAATTTTGCAGAAATGGTTAAAAGTATTGTCAAAATCATCAAAAAAGGTCAAAATTGGGGTTTGCATGTCTTGCATGAGGGTCAAAAACTCAAAATTTGATGATTTGGGTCTACTCAGAGCGACAAAGTCTACAAAACCCAGATCTCAGTTTTTCAACCCTAAATTTTAGAAAAATTTCTATTTTTAGAAACTTTCTAAAAATAGAACTTTTTCTGGGTTTTTCTGGGTTTCTTTTGAAATGGATGGTGGCAAAATTTTCTAAAAACAAAAAATTTCTAAAAATAGAAAGTTTGGTTGTTAGGGTTTAAACTGATTTTGATTGGTCAAAAATACTTCCTCATCGGGCTAGTGCAGTCAGAATCACAAAAGGATCAGTTTTCCCTAGTGAGTCTATTCTGCTTTTACAGAAGCTTTTCAGGAGCTCTAAGGCCATTAATGGAGGTCAGCCAGCTACCAGGTGTCAGATTCGAACATTCAAGCACTGAACAGAAGATGAGAAATGATGAACATGCACGCAGAACGAAGAACGAAGAAGGGAAGCTATGAAAATTGAAAAATGCAAAATTTTGGCTAACTCTGGAAACTTCAGGGGCCCCAGCTCAGTCTAGGCGCCCAAACACTCATGCCTTAGAAAAATTTTCATCTCCAGCAAGCAAGGCTAAGGTAAGCACGTCAAACGAAGGAGGAAGTTGAAATTTGCAAAATAAAAACTAAGTCTACCAGCCATGGGCGCCCTAGAAGGAGATAGGCGCCCAAATTTTCAAGGCATGAAATGATGAAATTAGGGTTTGTGCTCCCAGGAAATGTTCATAATCTTCTCAACTCTGCAGTGAGTCCAACAGTGAGTCATTAGATCAACCAGTCAACCAGAATTCGAGATCAAACGGAGAGGTCTCAACCAAGAAGTAGGATGCAAATCATGAAATCATCAGAAAATAATCTAAGTCTGGGAACTCTGGGTACCCCAAGTGGCCAGGGGAACCCAACCTTTTGGAGGACCTAATCCAACAATTAGGGTTTGCAAATGTGCTCAATCTCTTCCGGATTCTTCCAGCTTCGCAGTGGATGTCTTCAACAGATCATCAGACTTGTTAATCACCAGAAAAATACAGTTCAAATGGAAGGTATAACATGAAGGTTCAAATCCAGAGGTTGAAAATCAAGCAAAAATGGTTAAGTCTGGAGGAGATGGGCACCCCAAAAGGAGATAGGCGCCCAAGCTTTTGGAGGCCTAAACGAGTGAATTTGCAGCTGACACCTCCAGCATGACTTCTTCAAATTTGATCAAGCTTTCCAACCAAACCATCAGCAAGTCCTTCAGAGGTTATAATCACTAGATATTGAAGGCGGAACAGAGGGAGAAACAAAAGAAAAATGTTAAAAGTCAAAAGCAAAGGTGAAAATCTCAGAATAAAATCTAACTTTGGAGGAGTTGGGTGCCCTAGCTAGCCAGGGGCACCCAAGCTTTTGACCCCCAAGATTCAATTTTTAGGAGATGTCATTCCCAGGAGACCCCCCTCAAAATCTTCTCACCTATCCAACAAGTCCAACCATCAATTCATCGGACACCCTGATCATCTAGAAATGAGAATTCATTAGAGGATCAGAAAGCAAGTGTAAAAGTTGAAAATCCAAAAAAGAAACTAAGTATGGATAATATGGGCGCCCCAAGTAGCCAGGGGCACTCAAGCTTTTGAGGCCCCAAATCAACTTTTCAGGTGATGTTGCATCTCGAGCACCCTCCTTAGAATTCAACAAGCTATTCATTGAATTTGACAGCTAGATCATCGGGATATTCTAGCTCCCAAAATTTCAAATTCATTTGGAGATGAGAAAACACAAAAATTTGAAATTATAAGAAAAATGACTAACACTGGTTTTGTTGGGTGCCCCAGGAGGAGATAGGCGCCCATGATTTTGAAGCATCAAATGAAGTTGTTAGCCAAAGTTTCCTCCAAGATAATCTTCTCAGAATCATTCAAGCTTCGCGATGGATCACCCCGTCAGTTCACAGGATCCTCTAAGCATCCAGAAATCAAAGTCAAACGGAGGTCAAAATCAATCAAAAAAGTTGAAACTTCAAAAAAATTGGCTAAGTCTGGAGAGGAAAAATGCCCCAGGAGAAGATTGGCACCCAAGGCTCAATGCCTTACAAAAAATTCAAATTTTTCATCTTTCAACATTTGAACAATGTCTACATTCGATGAACCTGCTTAGGATTGGATGCAAAAGTTTTAAAGCAAAAAATGAAAGCAGTTTTTATCCTAAGAACCTATTTAAGAAATCTTTTGTCTTCCATTATTCATTTTTGCAAGTTGGCGTCTAAGCAAGAATATTTTCCCTTTTCTCTCAACGAAGATTTGAAGACCCAAATGACATGCTTTTTCGGTGTTCTTCGTGGTTTCGAGATCAGTGAGCAAAGAGGAACGCTTTTTCGTGCTCCAAACTTCCACGGCATTGCTTTTTTCAAAACAACCACCCAACTTTTTTCATTTCTAATCACATGGATCTCTTCGCTTTTTCGACCTCTTCAACATTGAGAAACTTTTCCCTCTTCTAGAAACTACTTTTTGGCTGCTTTTTCAAGATGGATTTAACTTTTTCAATTTATGAGCATCTGGGTTTCTCCGAAACGTGATTTTCTACAAAACCCAGGCCCCAATTTTTTTTTTTGGAGAAATTGTTTTTTCAAGGTAGATCAACATTCTATTTTCGACAGTACTCTCCACTTAAAATCAAGAAACAAATTAGCTTTTTGGAAAATGTGGACGATATTTAAAGCATCAGTCATCTAGAAGCTTTCTTTCTATTCTTGTCTCAATTCTTATCCACTCTTTGAAGAAGAGAAAGAAAACAAATTGTAATAGTTGGCATTTCCTGTTTTTTTTATTCTTTATTAGGTGGTTAGATGCTTATCTTGTTTAGTTTTAGAAATAAAGCTTGCATGTTGGTAAGTCTTGGTTGTAAAAGCAAGGAGATTTTAGGGTTCCCTACTCCTCAGCTTCTGTATAAATAAGGGCAGTCTTGCCCATTATTTTCTTAATCATGCTTGTGATAGAAAATTGCAAGCCTGTAATGCTACAAGTTGTTATTCAGTGTCGGTTCACTTTGTGTAAGAGCAAGTTTGCAAGCCTCTTTAGCTGCAAGTTTTTGTTCAACACATCTATCTTGTGTCAATGTATTCTAGTTTGATGGCTAAACTGTAAGCCTATTTTTCTACAATCCTGTTGTCCCAGAAGTGTAATCTTTTGTTCTTGAAATTTGAGGAAATAAAGTCTTGTGCCTGATTTGTTGCCCTTATATAGTCTTAGATTTTTGTTTATTGCGTTATGCTTATATGATCTCCATTACAACTTGCATTGAAAGTAAGTAGATGTATGTCGGAAGAAGAGTTTATATAAGTATTTTTTCAGAAAATCCTTCCTTGGCCATTTCTAACTCTCTTGCTCTACGTTTAATTAAGAAGTTAGAAACGTAATTAGAGTAGGCTTAGTCGTAGTTGAACTTCTAAAACAGAAAATCTTAGCTTCTGGCCCGGCAGGTTTTACTCTTAGCATGCTCTTAATTTGAACAAATAATTTACTCTTGAACATCAGCAAAGAGGGAGCTTCCCCTCCTAATTCGAAGAGCAATTTATTTGTGCATAGATGTCCATTTCTAATCCGCATTCTAGAGGTGCGAATTAAAACACCAACAATGACTTAGATAACATTTTTGGAAGAGAAGTTAGAAGCATTTGAGAAGTTTAAGGCATTTAAGGAATTAGTACAAAATGAAACCAAGAGGATAATCAAGGTTTTGAGATCAGACAGATGTGGAGAATTCACTTCTGAGAAGTATGACAAATTATATGAAGAGCATGGGATCTGAAGGCAATTCTCTACTCCTAGAACTCTGTAGAAAAATGGAGTTGCAAAAAGAAAGAATCAGACTATACAGGAGATGGAAAGAACTATGTTATGTCAAGCAAATCTACCAGATATGTACTCGAGAGAAGCTACACAAACTATTGTATACATTCTGAACAGAGTTCAGATCAGACACAAGACTGAGAAGACACCATATGAGCTATAGAGAGGAAGACCAACATCAGTCAGACACCTCATAATATTTGGAAGCGAGTGCTACATCAAGAGAGATGAAAAAAATTGGGTAAGTTTGATTCTCGGTCTAATGAAGGTATTTTTCTTGGTTATTCTTTAAGAAGTAAAGCTTACAGATGTTAATACAAAATATTGAAGAGGATAGTAGAAAGTGCAAATGTGAGAGTTGATGAAACTATTCAGTCTACTGGTATTCTGAAAGTGGAAGATGATGAAGAACCAATTCATAGTAGTATAGAAGACTCAGAAGAGGTTGTTACAAAAACTCTAGCAAAGTATGTTAAAAAAAATCACTATGTAGACCAAATCATAGGAGACAAAGACAATGGGGTTCTGACCTGGAAGAGACTTGAGAGAGAAAGTGAGCAAGTACACTTTGCATTACTGTCAAAGATAGAACTTAAGTCATACAAAGAAGCAAGCAAAGAGAAAGGTTGGATAGAAGCTATGGAAGAAGAATTGAATCAAATCATGAAGAATGAAACTTGGGAACTTGTCCCAAGACCTAAAGGCAAGAATGTGATTGGAACCAAGTGGCTTTTCATAAACAAGCTAAATGAAGAAGGTGAAGTGATCCAAAACAAGGAAAGACTCGTGTGTAAAGGGTATGCTCAGGTTGAAGGCATAGACTTTGAAGAGACATTTGCTTTGATGGAAAGACTAAAGGCAATCAAGATTTTTTTAGCTCTTTTTGCATTCAAGAACTTCAATGTTTACCAAATGGATGTGAAGTCAACATTCTTGAATGGATGAATAGAAGAAGAGGTTTATATTGAACAAT